>JAPKLW010000307.1:470322-513844 GCA_026898455.1 Plectranthus barbatus
TAATTATTTTATTTGGATTCTTTTGCTTTCACGTGAGAAATGGGAAGTGACAATTCCGTAAAAACAACATTGGATTCTTTAATTTTCTTTCATGTGAATAAATTGTATTGAAGTGAGAAGTCAAGAATAATTCTAAAATTGAGAAGTGAAAAGTGATTGGAATGAATTCACTGAATAAAAACATGTGAGCAAATAAAGGGTTATTGTAATAATTGACTAAAATTCATTTAAAAACATGAGTTACACAAACAAGAGTTTTATAAAATAAACACATATTACATTAACTAGAGTTACACAAACAAGAGTTGCATAAAACTTAAAATTACATAAACGAAATACACAAACTAGAATTACATAAACTGGAGTTGCATAACAGTAAAAATTATATAAACTAAAGTTGCATAAGCTCAAATTACATAAGAAATAAAGTGGATTCAAGGCCTACATACCATTGCCATCAGTCCTTTTTTCAAGTCTTCTTCTTCCGGAGATAAATGACTTTTTTACAAGTAATGCAATTAACATTCTTTGACTCATCTTCTTCTCCGACGACTGTATTTTTTTAGCTCCACTTCTATTCTAGCATTGGATATGTTATTTACTACTTCCACCTCATTGTCTCTCGATAGTCTTTGTAATATCCTTGATTTAATTAAGCTAATTAAATGCTTAATTAATCGAATAAATAAAATGATTATATTTTATTATTTATATTATATTATTTTAGAAACGAGAAATGACACCCGAAGTAAAACGAGGGTCAGTTTCTAACATATAATATACCAATTAGATCGTTTTGAGAAAACCTAAGTGATCGTGTAGTCACATTTTCTAAAAGAAGAACGAGTGCAGCGAATTATTATTTAAGAATAATAATATCGCAATTAAATTCATAACTTGCACTCGGAAGGTCCATTTCTTAAACCGAGCTAGGGAATGCTTGGAATTAAAATATGAAGAATACGAAATGATCCATATAATTTTCTGAGACCCGAGTGATGTTTAATTAATTATTGAATTTTGAGAATTTGGACAATACTTATATCTCCAAAAATTCGGAAAATAATATGAACGAGACGGGTTTATTAAATGGAACATTTTCATGTAATTGCATATTAAATCGAGAGAAAGCAATTTGAATTATAAACCCGAGAAGATGAATTAAAGAAGGAAATTATACACGAGTTGAGGTGGGGGGAATAATTTCTTAAATTTGAAGAAATTGCACCTCGTATCCTTTTGTTGGCCCAACTTGATTGGAAATTGAAGTGGTGCAATGGGATTAGGCGGTGGAAATTGTAGGTGTAATATCCCGTATTAATTAAGCGAGATTATGCTTAATTAATTAAATAAAAGCATATTTATTTTTTCGCAAATAATTATTTATTTATTTTTGGAGAAGGAATTAAACACCCGATGAGATTCGAGGGTCGAATTGAAGCATGAAATATATTAATGAGATCGTTTTGAGAAAACATAAGTGACCGCGAAGTCACAATTTTTAAAGGAAAGACGAGTGTAGCGAGTTATTATTTGAGGATAATAATATCGCATTTAAATTCATAATTTGCACTCGGGAAGTCCGTTTCTCAAACTGAGCTAGGAAAATATTCAGAATAAAATATGGAAGATTACAAAACGAACCGTGTAATTTTCCGAAACTCGTGGAAAGAATTAGTAATTTCTGAATTTTTAAGAAATTAAATATATATATTACAAAATAAAATTTAAAAAATAAATAGATTATTAATCATTGGAGGTGGCATTTTGCATGTGTACATATTGACACATCATGAGTAGAGGCGGTGGAGGAGTGGAATTAAGGATTAAAAAAAAAAAAAAAAAAAAAAAAAAAAAGTTATAATTTCATTCATTTTCCAGCACCATCGCCGCACACCCACCTTTCAACAGCTCTCTGTCCGTGCATTTTCCAGCCGACTGCCGACTTTTCTGGTCGAGAGACCACCACCACTGCGTAGTACGTCGAGCGAGGATTCTAGGAAGCACAAGTACGCCCCGTGAGGTGAAGTAACGAGAGAGTTACAAGCTTTCGAAGTTTGGCCGTTGGTTTCGAAATCGACACGGTAATTAAACTTGAAACTCGTTTTTACTCCATTCGAATTCGATTTTGATGCTAGAAATGTATTCTCCTCGTGATAGGGATCATTTTGAGTGCCTGCACCGCGAGTTTGGTAGAGAATTCCGACGACACACCGGAGGAGAAATACACGTTCGGTGAGTTGATTATCAAAGTTTCATGCGCTCGTTTCTGCTTAATTTCTTCGAGTTTGAAGCATGTCTCATGTTCTTAGATGTTGTAGGAGCATGCTAGTTGGTTGTTTTGGTGTTGGTTGTGTGTTTGGAGCAAGAAATGTCGAGTTGCAGGTCCTGCTTGCATTTCTGCCGGGGAAGACGATCTGTGTCGATCGACGGGAGTCATTTCGATCGACACGGCGTCAAGATCGACAGCAGGGGAGATCGACACACACCTGTCGATCGACAGGGTGTGTGTCGATCGACAGAGACGCAAGGCAGGGGGAAATTGATCGGGGCTGCACTGATCTGTTGTGTGTATGTGTCGACTGCATCCCTGTCAATCGACAGGGAGTGTGTCGATCGACGGGGCAGTCCAGAGGGAGGAAAACGTATTCGTTTATCTGATTTTAATCTATTTCGAGTCATTTTTGATTTATAAGTTCAATATATGATTATATTAACATGTAACAAGCATGATTAAATGTTGATTTATGAAATCGAATGTCGAGAGTTGGTTGACTCGATTGAAATAAGATATGAAGCATGTTTTGATGTTGGAATTTGAAATTGAAATTTATCGAGTTAGATGTCTGTCCTAGTTTATCCATCTTAATTGGTTGTGTATTATAATTATTGAAGGAAAGTAAGAGATAAGGAGGTCGAACTCAACTGCATAATAAACGGGGAATCATCTAGACATTAAAAGCTTAACACCGGTGGGAGCTATTTTCAGTATAAAACAAAAATGCTTTTTCGAGCTAATGCTCAGTTTTTAAAAAACGTGTGTGAAAATGATTTGTTTTAAAGGATTGCTATGCTAAAATATTTTGTGTTATTGTATCTGTTCCTCTGTCGATTGCTATCGTCAGAGAGTTTAATTAATGAGTACAGATCCAGGATTGTACTGTGCTAAGACTAATTCATAGTAAGGCAGGGTGCTTTACAGTTTGTGAAGTAAGGCAGGGTGCTTTACAATTTGTGAAGTAAGGCAGGGTGCTTAACGAGATTTGTTGGATTGAGGAAAGAGTTTGTATTTGCTAATCGATCGGGTCTCAAGGTATTATACTGAGACTAGTGCACTAATTGATGACAGTAGGTAGAGTGGTTCGTTCATTCCCAGCTGTTCATCGTAACTTGGAAGTGGGCCAGCTTCCAGTTACATAACTGTAAACAGATATAATAACATTGTAGATAACACGTGCGATGAAAATGTTTTAGATAACACGGTTTCTTTCAATAAAACTCGTGTTTATCTGTGTGAGTTGCATAGCATTCATACTTAAACCGTATTTTTCGGGCATGTTTCCATTGGGTACATTAGTACTCAGCCCCTCGTGTTATTTCTAAAACGCGCAGGTTGATCAGCGAGAATGGCGCAATGGTGGTGTAAAGGATGGAGCTGGTTTGTTGTACAGATTTTGAAGATCCCGTGATATGCATCTTCATATGCATATCACCATCATGCTACACACACTGTTGCACCGTGCTCTCAATATATTTTCCTTCCCTTGTTTAAATGATTTGAAGTACAAACTGTTTACTGGTTAAAAATAACATCTTTTTTGTTGTATATAAAGTGTGGTTTCAAATATTTAAATCTACCGTTGTTTATAAAAATGATTAAGAAATGATGGTCCAAGACTGTAACGTGCCTCGTAATTGGGAAGGTTAAATGGGGGCGTTACAGTAGGAGTATTAACAAAACAAATTGTGAAAGGAATTATCTCCATTTTTTTTTCTTAATTCTTGCAAACACACGTAGACCACCCCACCCCGTGAGCCTCCCCACCGCACAGCCTTTTTCTTTCATCTTTTTTGGCCGCCACGAGCCACCACCGGCGACGCCACCACAACCACCGTGAAGCTTGTCTTGCAAGGATTCTAGGAAGCTAAGGCACGCGTGATATCATTGGGTATCGAAGGAGATACAAGTCGAGGAAGGTAAGCCGCTCGCATTATCGTAAAATTTTGCGTCGGCATGAGACCCGACTTTTGAGTCGATGAAACTGTATGTGACTGATATATTCATGTTCCTTACGTTCTAGGGATCATTCGGGTACAAAGAGACTAGAGTTTGGACGCCAGAAACGTAGGGAACCGCCGCCGTTTTTTTTTTCGGTGAGAGCTCCGCCACCCCATTTTTCAGTCAGATTTTTGTGTGTTTTTCGGAAGTTTGAAGCTTGTGTTTGTGATCCATGAAGGCTAGGGAACATGTTAGAGTGCTTATTTGGTGTTGGTTGTGTGTTTGGAGTGAGAAAAATTGAGTTGCAGGTGTGGAGTCGCGAGCTGTTGGAGAAGATGAATCATATCGATCGACGTGAATCATTTTGATCGACGTGAACCATATCGATCGACGCGTGCTTACATCGATCGACATGAGCTGTGTCGATCGACACAGAGGCATGTCGATCGACACAGCAGTCCTGAAGAGGAATTTCATGTTTTCTTGATTCGTTTTGATCCGATTCGAGTTGTTTTCGATGCCTAAGCTTATTACATGATTAGAGAAGCATGTTATGAGCATGAATAAGTGTTGGTTTATGAAATCGAATATCAGAATTTGATTTATAAGATTAAAGTAACGTCGAGGCATGTTTAGGTAATTGAATTTCAAACATGAATTAATTTGAGATGATTATAAATGGATTAATCGTGTCTTTTGGGTTTGGAAGTTGAATCATCGTGAAGTGGAAATATGTCGTTTGATTGGAAGTGTCAGTTAGATATCAGTCATAGATCCTGATTTTGTCTAGTATTATCAGCTAGGACTGATAGAAATACTTAGGCCATTCATCCTAATTAAATGTATGTGTGTGATTGTTAATTGAAGGGAATCTGAGGATAAGATTGGTACAGCTCAACTGCACGAATAACGAAAGCATCTTGTTACAGTAAGCGAAACACAGGTGGGGACTATTTCAGTAAAGTAAAATGCTTTTTCGAGCTTCATGCTCAGCTTTCAAAAATAAATGTGAAAATGTTTTGTTTTAACTGATTGCTATGCCTAAAACTGTTTTGTGTATTCATATATGTTCCTCTGTTGATTGCTATCTTCAGAGAGTTGGATTATTGAGATGAGATCCAGGTATTTATAATACTTGAGCTAGTCTTACTAATCGTTGTTAGAGGCTAGCAACCACATTTCGTTATGAGCTCGGGCTGTTCAGTTGACGTACTGAAGCCCTGGGGGGATAAGGATATCGTTCTTTCTTTTTGAATCGATCGTGGTCTCAATGTATTATATTGGGACTAGTGCACTTTGATGACAGTGGGTAGAGTGGTTCGTCCATTCCTAGTTGTTCATCGTAACTTGGAAGCAGGCCAACTTCCAGTTACAAATCGTTAAACAGATATGATGCATGTGAGTGAATCTGCCTGCAGGCAATGTGATAAAATGTTTTGGATAACACGGTTCATTTCAACAAAACCCCGTGATTATCTGTGTGTATGACATAGCTTTCATATTTAAACTGTATGTTTTCATGGGGTACATTAGTACTCAGCCCCTCGTATTGTTTATAAAATACGCAGATTTAGCAGCGAAGATGGAGGAGCGGGGGTGTAAAAGACGAAGCAGGATTGGTAAAGCTTTGAGTTAGATCCTGAGATATGCATCTTCATATGCATATCTCCACTACGCTACACACACTGGTGCACCGCTCTCTAATACATTTCCCTTCCTATGTTTTGATAAACAAATGCGTAATTCTTTTCTTTTTCTGCCTAAGAATGATGATGTATTTTATAAAAGTTGAATGTCATTTCCTAAACTTCCGTTTCAATGCATTAACGTCTTCCGTTATTTATCGTTGAAGATATTTAAAAATCATTGACCACGATTGTAGCGCGTCCCAAAGTTGGGAAGGCTAATTGGGGGCATTACAGTCTTAATACTCGAATTTCTGCAGCAAATTCACTACCTACTTCAGATTGAGATGCCTTACCATTTCCTTTCTTCTTCACCTTATCTCTGCCCATAGGACGAGAAATATTAGAACATTCGGTTGTTGGAGTTTTCGGATTGGAAGGCCTTGAATACTCAGCATCCTCAGAAGTTTTTGATCTTTTGGTACTACCATCACTTTCTTTCTCATTATCCTCTTCAGTTTGGGAATGGAAATGCGATTTATCTTTAAATGATGTTAATTCGCACTTTGGGTGTTTACACATAATTTCATTAAAAACAACTGAATCTTGAAACTTACTGCCACCTGCTTCAAAAATTGAATGAGCTTATTTCTTAACATCTTTGTCGTTTATTCCACTCCTTTTACGAGTAGAGGCTTCTCTGCACGCAGCCACCCACTTATTTGCATTTTCATTCAGTCGTTTCCAACGGCTTTTCAATGACTTCATATTTCTTTTGTTGAGCTCATTTGGATTCTTAGCTTGATGGTCATGATACAATTTATGCACACATGACCATAATGAGATCCTCTTTTGATTTTTTCCACGCATGTTATCTTCGTTAGCGTAGACCCATGCAGACATGAGAGCTACATTTCTTTCACGCACCAAACATTTTTTGCCCATTTCTGGTTTTTGTTAGACATTCGAGCATCTTGAAACAAATTGCGGGATATTTTTTGTGATCTGAGAACATTTTCAGTGGTTGGAATTTGAGTGAGATTTGGAGAAAATTGAGAATTTTGATAATATATTGAACTAACTTGATATTCAGAATTTGAAAATGGGTAAGAATTCTGATATGGGGTAAAATTTGGATAATTTTGGGAGGTTTGATGAATCTTCAGAGTTTGGATAATTTTAGGGATTGAAGAAATAGTTCGGATTCATAACTTCAAATACTTGAAAATATATTGGAGCTAAAGAAATGTATGGAGAATAGAGAGTTTTGGTTTTGATGTGTATACATATCAATATTAGGCTCTATTTAAAGAGGAAAAAAAATTATGAATTTTGATATAAATTTTTATTTTTTTATCAATAATTATACATAATATTAATGATATAACTTTATTATTTATAATATTCAATCATCCAACGAAATGCTGCCAAATGACAGCAAATAATTAGAGAATTCATCAATGACTCTCAAAAAAGACAATATCAAGATTGAGATGAAATCATGAAAGTCACTCTATATAGCCCATGTTTTATTTTATTTTTTTCTTTTTATTCAATTTTTTTTTCGGCATTAAGTAATGATTTACCCTGCCATGATGGGGGTAGTCTAATAAAAGCAAAAGCTTAAAGTTTTTTTGTGTGTTACAAGAAAAAGGACTACAGCTTTTGTAGTTCTCAAGAGAAGTGAGTGTGAGAGAAATAAAAAATAAAATCAAATATTTGGTGCCAAAACGAAGAAATGTTATTTCCAATGCTTAATTAATGATTCATCGGCTCATTTCAAAAAAACCCTAAAAGTTTCGAAGTGTAGCAGCACGGAAACAAAACTGACTAACATGAATGAGGAGCGCAAGGCGTCGGAGACGGTCGCTTCACCCTCATCCCCACCAACCCCACCCCTATCGCCGCCGTGGATCGAGCTGCCGGGAAGCGTGACGGCGAATATCCTGGAGAGGCTCGAAGCTGACGATATATTGGAGAGTGCACAGAACGTGTGTACTACATGGCGGAAAGCCTGTCTGGATCCCGCCATGTGGCGGGTGATTGATTTGGAATGTAACAGTCGCAATCCCGAGTGGTATAATCTCCTGTGCCGCTGTGTAGTGGATCTTAGCCAGGGGCAACTGATCGACCTGAAGATCTCTTTCTTCGGCGATGATGAGCTGATTCACTACATTGCCGATCGGTAAGGTTTTCCCCTTCGTTAATTTTGGGGAAGCATGAGTCTCTGCTCAATTTGCTGTATGTGTGGTTTTTATTTCTTACTTTACCAAATATTTTAGGGTTAATGCGTTTTTAGCCGACGGTGAGTTATAACTTCTTGAATATTAAAATTTAATTACTAAATGAGAATGTATATGGCCGGATTTTTAATTTTGTAGAAATCTCAGCTGTCTAAATTCATCTGCAAATAGAAGTAAAGCTTTCAAGGTTAAACTACAATTGCATAGAGTTTTTTTCGTGTGTTGAAGGGAATCTAGCAATTTACCAAACGGCTCTCTTTCTTCCATTGAAATTGTGCTGATTCTTTTTGGGCATTCATTTGTGTGCATTCATTTTTTGCTTGAACTTCTACTCATTAATATTCTATCAGAACCATGCTATGAAAAATTGCAATATATTTTATCTTACTTAGGTTGGCTGGAACCATGTTAACTGAACTATTATGGAGTGTGCTTTCAGTTGAAATAGCAACGTATGATTTAATGATTTTATTTTTGGAAAGTCTTGTTTATTGAGTTTACAAGACTTGATGTCATTGTCATTTCCCTGGCTTATGTAATGCATTATTCTTTGAGTATACTTACTTTCAATTTATCAAATACATTTGTTTTATTCTCAGTGTTTTAGCAGTTTCATCAATATTGTTGACATTCTAACCCTTTCTTATTCAAAAATCACTTTTGTGGTCTTATGCTCTTCTCTTTTAACAGATCAAGTAATCTTCAACGCCTTACAGTTGAAAGGTGTGAAAATTGATCAGGAATTGCTTTATCTGAGGCAGTTAAAAAACTTCCACAGTTAGAAGAGTTGCACGTTCATAATAATATGTCGGCGGTCCGTATCCATGCCCATGATATTGAGGCTATTGGTATTTCTTGCCCAATGCTGAAATCATTTTCATATAATAATCCTTCCAAAATGTTTCCAGTTGAGAATGAGGATCTCGATTCAAATCTCTGCAATGAATATGCTTTTGCAATTGCGAAAGCTATGCCGAATTTGCGCCATCTTCAACTTCTTGAAAATCCCATGAAAAATGAGGGATTGGAAGCTATTCTTGATGGCTGTACCCACCTCGAATCACTTGATATCCGGGCATGCTCAGGTCTTGATCTAAAGGGGGCTCTAGGCAGAAGATGTTCTCAGCAAATAAAAAACTTGAGAGACAACACTAACTCCTATTATTTTTTGTGGGCACGCATTGGTAGAACTTGTTTAAGTAATCTTAATGATGTCCGTTCTTTGCTTTGTGATATATCCTTTGGTGATGATGATGATTATGAATCTGATTCGGCCAATTATTTCTTCATATAAACATGGAAAGGTTAACTGCCATGATAGTATGAGATAGGGTTATGTATTTCTTAGTTTCGTTTTATCAGCAGTCTTAGCTAGTCTCGAGATATCAACACTATCTTTGGCACTTATTGTGTTGGGTTTGGTTTTTGTTGGTGGATTGCAGTTGTTATCTTCTATTTTTCTTGTATCTGTTTATGGCAATATTAATTGTTCGTGACCTACTAATATTGATTCTTGTTTGGCTCTGGCTCTAGTTTTGTTTTAACTTTGATTGTCAACTTAGTTTTAAAATGTGAGATGCGTTGAGGCCCTAAAATCTGTTTTGATGATGCGAGATACAAATGCAAGTGCATCAAGGATGTGATGAGACCACTTTAATAAAAAAAAAAATGTATAAATTATATGTACAATATATTTGCTACTTAAATTTACAATTTCAATACTTGATATTTCAAATAAAAATCATATGTATCAACTTAATAAGACTCATATATATCAAGTCAATGTAACAAAACTAGTTTAACGTAGTGATTTGTTTAGAATGAAATAATTAAAATTATATACATAGATATCTTTAAAAATGATGCATTATTGATTACTAAATTCATATATACTATGCAAATTGTTTTATTAAAGAATACAAGATTTATGTGTTCTTATTTAGCCATTATAATAATACTAATAGTATATCGTAGTAATTTATCCAAATACAATATCATGAACATAATTTGTGCCGTATTATATAATATTATATTTAGAGTTATTGGGCAAAATTATAAGTAACATAAATTGAAAAATGGCTCCCTTCATTCCTCACCTTGCAGAGCCACGATGATTTCGCATCGGCCGCATCAGCAACGCTTCAGAGAACCTAAGTGCATCATATGTTTTTGATGTGATAAAGCATAAGTGATGCATGCAATTTAAAACTAACATAGACAAAAGTTGTTGGCTCCCTCTATTTTACAATTAATCATTTTATTTGTATGGGAATTTTTACAAAATGCCAATTTTGCATGTATTGGATTGTTTCTATGTTTTATTCTTATATTTTTTTGGTTTATTTGTATATTTGAATTGTAAATATAACTTACAAAACAAAAAACTTTGTATTAAAGATGGTGTGGATTAATTTCAACTTCATACCTCAAGATTTTTACAATATTCAGGAACAAGAGTGAAAGTAATTTATCTCATGTAATTAAGAGTCGATCATGAGTTTGAAATTTGGATGTGTGAGTTTTAAATTATTTTTTTCTATTCAAAAGAAAATTAGAATTTTTAGTTAATGATTTTTTAATACATCTTATAAATTAATATTTCAATTATATTTTCTAGATAATAAAGCTTTATTTATTGAAAATACACTCTTTTTAACATATACAATATAAGAAAATTGCATAAAGACAACGGTTTTGTAAGCATATTTGGACCGTTGACATAGGTGGTGTTGTCGTAAGTGTTAAAAAAATGTTGATAGACAACGTAATAGTGGCTGGGGGACAAGGTATAGAACCATTAATGTACGTGTAGAGATCATACCCAATAAGGAGAGACTCAAGTTCTAAATTCTACGAGAGATAGTTTGTGGGAGTTAGTTTAATTGTGTTTGAGCTAGAAATTGTGATGATGGACAACGGCTTGGAGGCGGAGTTGGCCAATTGATTGTTGGTTGCTGCCATGGCTGAGATAAGTAAAACTGAAGCACAAGAATGAGTTAGATCGTTCTAGTTAATACCATGTAGAAACCATAATTCTCTTTATATATATATATATATAGAATTATGATCAAGTGCTAAAATTAAAGTTTGTGTTAAATAGGAATAAATCTCAGCCATTAAAAATTGGTAGCATCAATGGTTGAGATTAAAGCATCAAAGATTGAAAAATTAAGCATAATTTTCGTTTGTGCTTAATTGCTTTATAAATCATGCTTAATTCGTTAAAGCATGATTTATAAAGCAAAAAAACATAAAATTTGGAAAAAAAAATTTGATCTCAACCATTGATTTTTTTAGATCAACCGTGTAGATTCATTCCTATTTAACACAAACTAATTTTTAGTATGTAATCCACTATATATATATAGTGGTGATCATATGTTACCCACCTCCCAAATGTTATATAAGATCAAAACTCATCCTTTGATTTTTTTGATTATGTGGTCCAGATTAAATTGAAAATTATAAATTTTTAATTTATATTCCCTTAATAATGAGTTACTAAGGGTCATTTAGTAAATGTATAATTAACAATCTGAAATATATCCCTCTCCCTCTCTCTCATCAATATGCAGTATACTCCATTTTTTTCTCTCTCCTCTCCCACTCCCTCTCTCAATCTTTTTTCTCTCCCACTCCCTCTCTCTCAATCTTTTTTTTTTCTCTCTCCTCTCCCAGTCCCTCTCTCTCACGAATATGAAATGAGTATACTCCATCTTTTTTTTTTCTCTCTCTCCTCTCCCACTCCCTCTCTCTCACGAATGTGCAGTTTATCTTTTTTTTCCTCTCTCTCCCCTCTCCCAGTCCCTCTCTCTTACAAATATGGAGAAATTTTCTTGCTGCATTCTTCATTTTTTATTTTTCTGTGATATTAAATATTAATTCAAGAAAATTGATGCCCCCAGTCAACCTCTCTCAAAGTATTGAAAAAATTTTAGCAGATTTTAAGTGTAGAAGAGCTGGACTTATCAAAGCGTTCACTACAAGTTTATTTTTTTCATTTTTTTTCTTGTATGCACAGTTTTTTTGGTGTGTTGGTAAAATTATGGGTCTGTATTCTCAACTTATTTTGTTGTCGTCGAAGTCAGTGGCTGCACAAACAAGAGACCAAAGGCGGCGCGTTCTCCTCTCCTCACATATCTCTAGCAGCACCAGTGATCGTGGTGGCAAGGTGCAGCGCGATCACCAACAGTCGAGAGGAAGGGTGCCGTGCAATTCTTGGAGGTTGGGGACAGAGGCGATATATAACAATTGCAAGAGAAGTTATCCATGGAAGTTTGACGCCGCATCCTTTATTTTGAGTTGCAGTTTTTAACCATGTAGATGTTACATTATTTATATAATAGTTGATGCATTATTTGATCTTTATGTACTACATTATCTCTTATATTTTAAATGCATCATATTTGTCATAGATAATGTAACATTCAGAACTTAAATAATGTTCCAATTTATCCACTATTCCACACACATCATGTACTTGTATCAAGGTCCAGATGAGATGAGAGGAAAAGACGCAACACATTTCATAATGTATGAGTCAATTGACAGATAATGTACGAATAATAACACTAATAATGTACCATTAAGAACAAAATAATGATGCACTGCTTTAAATATATCATTTGCATTATGTTACATGATTTAGTTGTATATATTACATTATTTAGTTTTACTGCGAATAATGTAGCAAGTTCCATTATATAATGCACCAAAAATCTTTCTTTTTCAAATTGAATCTAGATCGCCCAAATTCTAATATAATGGTTGGATTTTGGCCTCATATAACATATGGGACATAGGTAACCATATAATGCAACCATATATATATATATATATATATATATATATATATATATATATATATATGTTATTGATTTGTATTTTAATAAAAGATGTATCATGTATTTTCTTTTTAAAATATATTATAATTATAATATGAAATATTATATTAATATATAAGTATAATATAGTAGAATAAATATTATTAAAGAATACTTCTTGTTAATATATTGAAATTATTGTTTATTATTTATATGATAGTATTTAAAGTTTTCTTAATTGTACAAATAACATTTAATTAAAATAAATATTATATATCAAAATAAAATTAATATGATATATTATCCATTAATCTAAGATTAATATTAAAGTTAGTAGCTGATAAGCTCATAATTATACTCACTTATCTATATTTTTCTCCATTGTTTCAAGTGCTTTATTGTACATTTTTAGTTATTATTGTGCATGAGTCTATTTTGGAGGGTGTTATGCCTTTGATGGGTGATTTTTGCAGGTTTTAGGCCTAATTCCCCAAGAAAACCGTTCCGGAAGCATTGACGTGTAAGAGTAGCAGTGAAGAGTTCTTCCACACGAGGGATTCGGGCTATTGGCGCATGGAAATGGATGAAGCTTTGAGTTAGCTCTCCAACGCAACTGGAATCGGGTCAATCGGAGTTCGGGAGAGGAAGTTATGGCCAAAACCGTGAGACTGCGCAGAAGGGGATTGACCACCTACGGGTGTAAAAATTTATTTGCTTAACCTCTAAACTGCAGTTATCAGTAGCATTCTTAAATTTATAATTATTATCAATTAATATATCATAATGTGAGATATATTACAACTAATTATAAGATGCAATAATATTTTAAGAACCAAGTTCATTGATTTGAAATAACATTTGCAGTTAATATCAAAATTTTAGATTTAATAGTATGGTGTTTATTATTCACATGATAGTATTGAAACTCTTTTCATTAATAAATAACACTAGTATGAATTTTCAGAATAAATTGATAAAATTATTATATTTGTCAATTATATATCTCATTTAAGAATATTATTACTTAATTTTATATAAGAAAATATTGAAAAATAAGAATTATAATATAATCATCCGCTATTGGTAACTTTGTATATATATAAAAATGTAAGTGGAAATATTAAAAAGTGGCCATTTTTGTTATACGAAAATCCTAAAAAGTCAATTTTATGTACACATTCAAAAAATGGCCAAAATAATTAAATCTTCCACAAATACCCCTACTTTAAATCTAATTTTTGCTGGATTTGAATCTCACCAATTATTTTTACATATTATCTTCATATTACTTCAATTATTGATTAAAAATATATTTACCTAATTATTATTGATATTATTTCCACTTTAGAAATTGTCACCATAAAATTTGCAATTTATTTATTTCTTCATTCAAAATTTAGTGGATGTTTGCGATTCTGATCAAATAAAGTTTAATGGAACTTGGTATTAATTTTTTTAATGTTAAAAAGATATTTACATTATATTGGAATTTGCAATCATGGAATCCGATCGTTGCGATTAAAAAATAATGGATTAAAAAAATAACACAAAATTAAGTACAATATGATTTGTAATTTCCTTGTGCTGTTTGTAATTTTAAAAAAATGAGTTAAAAAAAACAGAGTAGCGGGATTTACGATTTGAGAAAAAAAAAAACTAAGAAATCTGCAACGTGGGGGATCAAAATTGAACATTAAGGATAGTTTTATAAAAATGGTTATTTCTTGAATATATATTTAAAAATGACTATTTAGGGTTCTGGTATAATAAAAATGGATATTTAAAATTTTATCTCAAAATGTAATTTGTTTAATAATGATCTAGTTAAGTGAATAAGTATTGGTTCGATCTTTCTCGGTCCGGCTTCGAATATGCACTGCTGTGCTCCACAAAAGTAATGTTGGTGATCGAAGAATAGTGTTTTGGAAAAAGACATAAAAGAAAAATTAATTCACAATTCAGGGATGAACTTTTTTTTTGGGATAAGAAAAAGAAATAAAAGAAAATCAATTCACTAGATGAATTCTTTTGGGGAGTAGTAGTTGGCAGAAGAATTAAAAGATGAGAGATGTGACAAGGACTCACTGCTGCTCTGACTAGTCTAGACTCACTGCCTGCAGTGATGGGTCCTCTCAACTAATTAAATTATATTTGTTTTATTTTAATAAGTATTAGGAATCTAAAATTAATTATTGTTAAATAGAAATATCTATAATTTATTTTGAGGAAAAGCTTTCCTTAGCATAATCTTTTGTATATAACATATTATAATTAATAAATGCAAATAAATAAATTAAAATAGAAAGGGCGTTAGAGAATTATGCATTAAGTGCTTAAATAAGTTTGACCCTTATGGTCAATAAAAATGCCTTACCATTACAAAATATTACTCCCTCCGTCCCAGTTTACTTGTCTCACTTACCATTTTGGTCCGTCCCAGTTTACTTGTCTCATTTCCTAAAATAGTAAATAATTAACTCAAAATTAAGAAAATTAATCAAAATTCTTTTAATTAATTCTTTTATCTCTCTTTCCATTTTGTCCTTTTTAAAAAATAAATAAATTAAATAAACACTCCACCCACTAATACACCATTAAATTCCCTTATTACTTCAAATATTGGTTATTGTGCCATTTACATTCGGGACAAGTAAACCGGGACGGAGGGAATATATTATATATTTATGGGAGAAAGGGAATGGCTGAAAGCTTGACACCCAATTGATTTAAATTTTTTCTTTTTCATTTTCTTATTTATATTTTTGTTTTAGTATTTTAATTGGTGGATCCTTCAAAATCCACACACCTTACCAAACCTTCTTCTAAAAAGTAAAACAAACCAGTCTTCACCCTGTATCGTTCCCAGCCAAGAAAGAAATCAACCAAGCTCCATGCAGGGCCGGTCCTGAGGCCGTGCGAGAGGTGCGCCGCACCGGGGCCTCCGGACGAGAGGGGCACCATTTTAAAAAAATATACATAGTTGTAATATGATGCTAATTTATGTTTGTACAAACTTAAAATTTTTTTTAAAAAAAACTAATAAAACACTAAGTTTTAGCTTAACTAAATAAATTAAGAAAAAACTAATATTTATATTTATCCTAACACAAATATTTAGTTCAATATATATTTAAAAATTAGACAAGATATTAAGATTTATTTGTTCAACTATATGAGTATAATTATATCTATTCCTTATTGAAAATAAATATATATAATCATCGTCACATAATTGGTCACAAAAATTTTATTCTTCTAAAAAATGAAAGTCTCATGATCTAAAGTTACGGTCGTTAGGTAATTTTTCATTTTTTTTCGATACATATATGACGGTTATCTTTGATGAGTTTTGTCAAATTTCACAACTGCATGGTTTTAGTTATTATTATTATTTTTTGCATAGTTGACTAGTTTACTTGCATAGTTTTAAATTCTAATTACATGTTGTTTGATTTTGTTTAGAATTTAGTTAGTTTAATTTAATTTGGTTAATTTTCAACTTATTTTTCATAAACTAAACACCATGCAATATATATTTTTTACACCACTTTAGATATATTGTCTAACTTAAAAAGATTGAATAGTTTAATACATATAACAATACCCGTCGTTGCACAAGCTGTGATATTTTTGTCAAAATGTAAGTTGTTGAAATATTATTTGCGATCGAATGTCAAATATTGGGTGAACTTGCTTTGACAAAATACTGAATATTTCAATATTATATTTTATTAATATTTTTATTTATAATTAAAAAAAAAATAAGGGCACCTTTTTTCCTGTTGGCACCGGGCCTTCAAAATCACAGGCCGGCCCTGCTCCATGGATTCTTTTGCTGAAATCGGTAGTGTTGGTTTAAAAAAAAAAAAAAAAGAGAGAGAAGCATTTCTTGTTTCATTTCACTTTGAAGGAGAAGAACTCAAGTAGTAATTGATTTCCTACAGGTATATCAACGTGTAGTGTTAAAAATCTTTTAGTAGTTTTCTCCTTCTAAAATCTCTTCCTTTTAGTAATGTACCTCTCTTGTGTCGATTGATTAGAAAAACAGAGATGTAGACTAGAAGGACTGTTGATTGATCAACCTTTTCCAACCCGTAAGAAACTATGTCTTTTCTTATTTTGGGGATGAGATTGCTTCGTGTTCTTTTGTAAAATTTGGGACTTTAGTCTATTTCTTGCAAATCCATACCTTGCTGTAGTAAAATTTTTATTTATTTATTTATTTTTATTTTTGCTTTTGGGAGTTGTTGTTTGTTGTTGGCATGATATATATATATATATATATATATATATATATATATAAAGAAGTGAAAGGTTATGGCAGGGTGTTTAGGAGGTGATTTGGGATGTTTAAGTGGAAGGAGAGATCTATTATTTAAAAAAAAAAAGTTTTCAGTTATTGTAATTTGACTTGTAGGGGATGCTAGAAAGAGGATTACCACACCCATGTAGTCCTCCCTGTTCGAAACATGTTTCAGCAGATGACTGCTATTTATTTGTTTTGCCTGGATGAATCTAGCTTATTGAGAGTAGAAGTAAAGTCATTGTTGGTTTAAGTTTGTAGTAATTTTTACAATCAACCTAGTGGTTTGTTAGAATTCTTGTAAGAAGGTTTTTAAGGTGACGACAAGGTTATGTACCTGTTAACATTTAATTTTTTTTTTTTATCTTCTTTGTTTGTTGGAGGTTCTTACTTGTGTTTGTTTCGATGATGAAGAGTGTATACCTATATTTGTATCAGTGTGCATAAAAATAGTTATATAGCTACGTTTTTAGATGTAGTGCTAAGTTCGAGGGAAATGATATATGAATATAAATACTTGATTTTGTGTGAGAATTTGGAATATTATAATCATGTTATCCAAGTTAAACCTTGATGACTAGTTGGATCATACCTCAAATGTGATTATATTTTGCTGTTAGGACTTGTGATTCTTCTGAGTTGATAGCTGGAATTAAGGAACAAGGG
Source organism: Plectranthus barbatus (assembly GCA_026898455.1). Taxonomy (NCBI): domain Eukaryota; kingdom Viridiplantae; phylum Streptophyta; class Magnoliopsida; order Lamiales; family Lamiaceae; genus Plectranthus; species Plectranthus barbatus. Next base: position 488,202 of record JAPKLW010000307.1, read on the forward strand.
TGTATGAATCTTGGTTTTTGCTGTCAGTCTTTTAGATAAGTATATATTATTATTATTATTTTTGTTGTTGATGTTATCCTCTCATCATGAATGAATTAGAACTCCTTAGCATTTTATTTAGTTTTTATTTCTCGCACTATTCAAAGTAATTAATTTAGTACTACTAATTCTTTATAATTATATAGTTCTTGCAACAACTTTGAGAGTTCATTTATTCTATTTTTTTTAATTTTATATTTTTACTGAAAATCTCGTCGATGGTGTGGTTGAAATGCAAGACTCGTCCGCCAGGAAACAAAGTAATTCGAAGTAGATTTTAGGAAATTAAACCTTTAGCCGAAATATTTCTCATTTTCGAGCCTACCTTGTCGTGTGTATTAGATTACCCAAGAAGAACCTCATATAAAGTTTTATACTTTATATAATGTGTCCATTGATTGTTAGCTTATGAACTTTTATGAGAGTTTGAACCTAAGTTTTACTTATTTATTTATTTTTCTCGAATCGACGCTTACGGAAAGAACTCGTTGTGATGAAGGAAACACGGGGAACGCGCATTAAGAAGATTGCAGGCTCTTGGCAAGAATCTTTTGACTAAGTATAAGGTGGGTTTTCCTATTAAATTATAAAAGGTTGAAAGTCATGATCGTTATGTCATTGATAAGGTTATGTTTTCTTAGTTCTGTTGTATCAGCAGTCTTTGCCTTAAGATATTAACACTATCATCGGCACTTATTGTGTAGGGTTTGGTTTCTGGTTGTGATTTTACTTGTTTTCAAATGGTTTTGTTGGCTTTATATCGTTCTATATTCTATCCTTTTGTATCTGTTTCTTGCAATATTAAGGGAATCAAAAATCTATGTAATATGCTCTTGATCACATGGCATAAAAAGTGTTGTGATTTTATTATCTTTGTTAAGTGTTGCCCAGAATACTCAACTCTATGGAATATGGATTGCATCATATATAGGTGAAGATTAATTTCGAGTTGATTTTGAATTATTTATTTATTTATTTTAGAGTAGCTTGTGAGTTGATTTGACCCAGCTCAACTTAGTTCAGTGTATAAAGTTGGTGGTTCATTCATTACACCTTTGTCTATAAAATTTAGTGTTGATTGTAAACAAAATATTTTGCAAGTTGATGAATATATTTTTACATATTTTTAAAATTTTGTTGATTATAACATTCTTTACAAAAAACTGGCAGTTGTAATGCACTTTTTGATTTTTGCAATTATTGTGAAAATATTTCAATTTTAACCTGACATTTGAATGTTTTACAATGTTAATCCTATGTTTTTTTTTTTTTTCATTCTACTTCAATGAAAATGAAAAAGCTTCCTTAGAAGATTTAAAATTTAAAAATAAAAATGTTAATTTCATTATAGTTTGACATCACCAATTTCAGAAGTTTTAAATTTTATAGAAACGTTTTACTCAATTTTAAAGTACTTTTGGAATGAGAACGTTATTCTCCAAAAATATAATTGAAAATAAATTAGTATGATTTAAATAATTATTTTCAAAATATAAATAATTGAAAATGAAATTAAGCACACTCTTCAAATTGAAAATAATAATATATTTTTTCGTTAACAGTAATTTTTTAAAAAATTGTGCTATAATTACGAAGAATTAAAAAGAATGTTATAATTGAAAAATTAATTTAAACATATATAGATTTACATAAAATTAAACATATATAAACCCCTCTCTAAATCAGAATAGCCATCACCAAAATTTTTATTTTGAAACACGTCACTCAATTCTATCTTATTCTCCAAAAACTATAATTGAAACTAAATTAGTATAATTTTAATAATTATTTTCGAAAAATAAATAATTGAAAATGAGGCTTTTATACATTCTTCAAAATTGAAAATAAAGAGTGTTGTAATTGAAAAATGAAAGTAAACATATATAAAGAGAGTCGCTTAAAATTAAACATATATAAATCCCGGTCTAAATTAGAATCCCCAATTTCAGAATCTATCGAATTCCGCCACAATGTCAGAAGAAAACCCTAAAATCCGAAGTGTAACAGCATGGAAACAAAGCCGAAAGAAATGCGCACGGCGGCGGAGACGGGTCTCTTCACCCTCATCCACGTCGCCGCCGTGGATCGAGCTGCCGGGAGACGTGACGGCGAATATTCTGCAGAGGCTGGAAGTTCAAGAGATATTGGAGAGTGCGCAGTTAGTATGTACTACATGGCGGAAAGTCTGTCTGGATCCCTCCATGTGGCGAGTGATTGAAATGATCCCTCCGGAACCTTGGTATGGCGAGGAGTATGATCTCATTTGCCGCTGCGTAGTGGAACGTAGCCAGGGACAACTGGTTGACCTAAGGATCGTTTCTTTCGGCGACGATTCATTGCTACACTACATTGCTGATCGGTTAGAGTTTCCACTTCATTAATTACGGGAATCGTGATTCTCTGCTCAATTTGCTTTTTGTTTGATTTTTAATTTTAATTTTTATTTTTAACTTCACCAAATTTTGGGTACATTCGTTTTTATGAAAGATATTGCTATCGAGTGAGTTATAATTTCTGGAAGATTAAATTTTGATTAGTAAATGTGAATGTGAGTGGCCGGATTATTAATTTTGTAGCACTGTCAGTTGTCTAAAAGGAATTGTTTTAGTGTGTTGAAGCTAAATTAGCAATCTAGCACACGGCTGGCTTTCTTCCATCAAGATTGTGCTGATTCTTTTTGGGCTTTCATTTGTGTGCATTTTTTTGCTTAATCTTCGAATGGAAAGAACTTCAAATTATGTGATCTCCTCAATATTCTGTCAGAACCCTGCTATAAGAAAGTGCGTGCTCGGACCATGTTAACTTTTGAGGATCGTGCTTTCAATTGAAGTAGTAACAGTGTGACACTTACTTGCTAATTGCTCATGTTTTTTAAGTTTCCTCTATGTTGTTGGGTTTCTTATGCAAGAATCACTTATGTGGTCTTATGCTATACTCTTTCAACAGATCAAGTCATCTTCAGTGCCTTACGATTGTGCTTTGCTATAAGATATCAGGAACTGCTTTGTCCGAGGCTGTTAAAAAGCTTCCACAGTTAGAAGAGTTGCACCTTATTGGGGTGGACTCTGTCCATGCTAATGACATTGAGGCTATTGGTATTTCTTGCCCAATGCTAAAGTCATTTACATATAATTGCGAACATATATATCCTTATGAGGATGAACCTCCCGAATCAATATGCAATGAATATGCTTTAGCAATTGGAAAAACTATGCCAAATTTGCGCCATCTTCGACTTCAAGAAAATATGATGAGAAATGAGGGCCTGGAAGCGATTCTTGATGGCTGCCCCCTCCTTGAATCACTTGATATCCGGGCATGTTATGATATTTATCTACCAGGGGCTCTAGCCAAAAGATGTTCTCAGCAAATAAAAAACCTGATAGACTCTGACTTCATTAGAGATTTTTCGTTCCTTGGTTGTAGTAAGGATTTTCGTATTGATATCAGATCTAGACTTTCTGATATATTATCCTTTTGGTGATTTTGACCATTGTGATTATGATTTGGATGGTTATGGCTATTTCTGATCTTGGAAAGGTTGGAAATAATGATAGTTATGTCACAGGGTAATGTTTATATCAACACGATTGTCGCCTCTTGTTGTGTAGGTTTTGGTTTCTGGTGGTGGTTCTACTTTTTTTTCAAATGGTTTTGTTGATAGTGTATCGTTCTATATTCTATCCTTTTCTTCTTCTTAATGTATATGTCAATGGCAATATTAATTGTTGTTCGTGACCTGCTAATATTAATTTTTGTCTGGATCTAGTTTTGTTTTAACTTTGATAGACAGAAGTTGTTGGCTCCCTGTATTTTTCGGGAACGTTTACAAATTAAAACATGTGGGTAATTATGCTTTATATATCCTCAACTTTGAAATTTATGAATTCTGTTCCACACTTTTGACATTGATGGCCCAATTGGCTCTTGGGCTTGGTGTTGCCCAACTAACTCATGGGCCCAAAGGACATATAAATCTGTAAAATATACTCTTGTGATCATAAATAAGGCACAAAAAGTATTGTGATTTTTTTATCTTTGCAAAGTGTGGCCTGAATATTGAACTCTAGGGTTTTAGACATGTAAAAGTGAAGATTATTACTTAAGACTATAAAGTTGGTGGTTGATTCATTAAATTGTCAAAAATTTGCGTGAGATAGTCTTATAATTATATTTTTGTAAGATATTCTGCTCGGAATTAGTTTTTAGCTAACGCATCTCATAGGGAACACGCATTACAATTGAAAATTGAAATGATGATTTGTGCATAGTTCATTTCGATCATAATAAATATTTTAAATAACTGATATATTTAAACCTAATTAATAATATTTTTTATCGATTGAAACAAACTAAGTGTAAAATTGATTTCAAATGTAAATTCATAATGGAACATGAGACATAGAAATTGGATCCACTTTTAAGCTTGCCTTCATTCATTAACCTTTGGTAACTTTTTCCTCCATGTTTAGGAACCAAAAAGAAAAAGGGTCTGTCCCTTGTTCGGGGTGCAGTGGTAGAAGCACTCTACCTATGACCAATAGGTCATGAGTTCGAGTTTCCATGGGGACATGTGGGTGTGTGTGTTTAATTAATGTTAATTTTTCTTTTAAAAAAAAAAGAAAAAAAAAAAAGAAAAAGGTCTCTTTCTTTTTTTAAGAAAACACCACCAAACATTTATTAGACATTGATATCAATTAATTTCATAAAATGTATATACTATACGAAAATCTATGTATGATATTTTTCCTTATGATGAATTTGATCGTGAGTTTGAATTGTGTCGGAACACCTTTTCCTTTTTATTTTATCTCAATTAAAAATATATATATTTTTGGAGGAGTAGTTATAATAGTTGGAAGTAAATCTCACGAACCAAAATGCTTATTGATGTATTAACACTATGAGATGTGTTACTCTAATTTCAATGTTGATTATTTGTTTTTATATTTCATTATCAAATTACTATAAAAAATCAAGGCGAGTTATTTACTTTTTAAAAATCTTTTTTTTTTTTAAATAAATAAATTATAATATTAAATTGAAACTGAACAGAATTTAACTTGGGGTCTCTCGGCATAAGAGATGAAAGGTAACTTTAAAATATACTCCCTCCGTCCCGGTGAAGTAGTTCCATTTCTTTTCGGCACGGGAATTAAGAGTTGTGAGTGTAGTGAAATTAATATTTTATTGGTGAGTGTGAAAAAGTTTGCCATTTTAGGAAAATGAGACAATTCTATGGGACAGACAAAAAAGGAAAATGAGACTACTTCAATGGGACAGAGGGAGTAACATTTTCAATCTATTTTTAAATTAAAATTTTTTATTTTGTTAAAACCCCATCCCAAAGCAAAATCATGTCAGAAATATTTTTAATATTTTTGTTGAAAATATTTCTAACTATCTCAAGACATACTACTAATCTAGACCTACTACTTTATGGTTAAAATCTATATTTTCAACAGATAGTTAGAAATAATTTTAACAAAAGACATTTTGAAATTCAAATCCATAAAAGTTAAAACATGGAGCCATTTTTCTATGTATAAATATCTATTTCATTTATACATAACATAACACTATAAGTGGCGGCCTTGAGACCGTGCAAGAGCTGCACCGTACGAGGTCTTCCGTCTTCGATCGGATGGGTGCACCATTTTATTTTTTGGATAGGTATATGCGTTTCTCTTTGATGAATTTGTCAAATTTGACTTATTATTGTGAATTTGAGAGGGTAGAGATTTTTCTTATAGCATATTAGGGGTGTTTGTGGTTTGATCAAAACCGGTCAAATCAAATCTATTCGATCGATTATAAATCTGATTACAAATTGGATTTTCAAATCGTAGCTTGAAAATTTTTAAATTGGTCAAATTTGTTCCGACTAAGGTTTGGTAGTCCAAACCGACGATTTCGACCTGATTGTCCGGATATATATATATATATATATATATTAGAACTTATAAGTATATGTTGTAGTTCAATCGTAAATTCCAATATTTTCACCCAAATTATCTCAAATTTGGATCTTTTGGCTAACATAGTTTTAGATTTTTAGATTTAATTATTTTTTATCAACTAAGTAATGAAAATCAAAGTATTAAATCATATTTTTTATTTTTGTTTCCAGCCTCACTCTCATTTCGTCTCGAATATTCAAACCGACTGTACTAAATCATTTTTTATCCAGTTTGTCTGATTTGGTTTAAAATTTTTTAAATCATACTTACTAATTTAGCCGAAATTTTCCTTTCAAACTGACCAATCCGGACGATGAACAACCCTATCATGGATGGTCTCTCCCTTTCCAAGCCGCCGAAAGTTGTGTCCTGTCTTCAGGCCCGACCCTGAGGGTGGGCCTGGAGGGCAGGGGCCTAGGGCCCCCACTATTTAAGGGCCCAGAATTTATGGTCCACTTTATATATTTAGAGTGATATTTGGACTCTAAATGTATTTCACTGTATGTGTACGAGACCCTAAAATTTATAATCTATATATATAAATTGTTATTAGGCTCTCAGATTTGTAATTTACTATATATGTATAAATTAATATTTATGGACCCTAAAATTTATAGTCCACTATATTTGTAAAGATTTATATTCGGGGCCCTAAAATTTAAAACAAAAATAATATACTCCCTCCGTCCCATTACATTAGTCACTTTTGATTTCGGCACAGTAACCAATGTTTGTGAGTGTAGTAGAATTAATATTTTATTGATGTAAGGAGATTTTTTTCCATTTTAGGAAATGAGACTAATCTGGCTGGACAGAGAAAATGAAAAAAGGGACTAATCTGGCGGGACGGATGGAGTATTAAAAAGTGTTAAGAGCACCCCTTATGGGGGATCTTAGATTTTGTTAAGATCCCCACGTCATGAAATTTTGCCACATGGAGCTGAGTAGGACATGTTAGGATTTTTGTTAGAGAAATCCTCCCTTACTTTTGATGTTTTGGTGGGTCAAAGAATGTAAGCCATCTTAGTCAGTTTTTCCAGTTTCTAGAGTTCTAAACTGTAATCCTTGTAAAGGATCGATCGAGTTGTAATAGAACTTAGACTGAAGATCGAGCAATGGAGAATGCTCGAGAACTGACTATCATCACGCCTAGCCTTAACCAAAAACTGAGTTGGAGCACTCAGTTTTAGGTCTAACCATATTGACAAGGAGAAGTCAGTATGAGGGCTTTCCCGAACTGACTAAGGAGAAGTCAGTTTAAGGGATTACCATACTGATCCGGGGAAATCAGTATGAGGACGTTTCCCATACTGACTATGAAAAGTCAGTATGAGGATTTACCATACTGACCGTGGGAAGTCAGTACGAGGGCTAAACTGTACTGACTCTTAGAAGTCAGTATAAGAAGCCTCAGTCAGACTCAGGCATTTATAAAATGCCTAAGTCAGTACGAGGTTATCCAAACTGGGTTCCTCGGGCTGTAAAGGAGTCTGACATAAAGTTAGTGTATAGTACACTGACGATGGGCAGAGCAGAAAGGAGACGTAAGGTATGGGCTACGATTGGACAATATTATCCATGAGTCTAACGTCTGGATTTATGTGTCTAACGGATAGAAATTCAAATTGCCATAGGCTCTCCTCTCTATATAAAGACCTGCCCTCTCAACCTTAACAGGTTACCTGAACAGAATTCAAAATCTACTAGTCTAAAGAGACAAAAGGGCATATTCAGGTCATCTCTCCCACAAAACTCTCTCGGAGCTTTTCCGTGTTGTAAACACGAGACTTGAGTCTCTGACTCAAATTACCCACCGTGCTATCTTCTCCTAGCACGAGGCCGAAGCTTTAAGCTGAGGCTCAGTTTGGTGAATATATCTTTCTGAGATATATTCATAGCAGTCAGTTTCCTAGTCTGGGATTTTGATTATCACGGGCGTATGCCGACCACCTGAGTTCTAGGAAGAACCTCTAAACATCCAACCATTCTGGGAAGAATCAGTAAACATCCACCCACCAGGAAGGAGGCTGCGGGGTGCGTCCCCACTTCAACCTGAAGACTGAGTCTACAAGGAGTTCCTAGGCGAGTGCCACAACTGACCGGAGGACGGAGGTGCCAAGGACTGTGTATAGATCGTAAGGAGGCTTGTACTCACTTAGTAAATTATCCAGACCTTGGGTCTGAAGAGTGGATGTAGGATATTGAAATTCGAACCACTATAAATCTCTTTGTGCTGCTTTACTGCTTTCCATATACTTGCTCTGTTTTTCTGTTTCACAAACTGACTACTTGAACTTCAATACTTGTCCAAGTATTGAAGAATATAAACTGTGAAACTGACTTAAGACGGAACAGAGACTTAAGCTTAAACTGACTACACACAAAACTGACTTTGCCCTGTTTAAACGAACCAGTGCTTGTGCTTACATTTACTTCTGTTGCATACACAAAACCTTCCGCTGCACATATTGCACTCTGATTTCGGGACCAACAAGTGGTATCACGCTCCAAGGTTCTTACAGACTACGGTTGTATGAGTGTCGATTGGTTTCCAAGGAGGAAAGAGAGCGCTTGAAGAGGGTGTTCGAAAAGAAAGCCTCCAGAGCAGTTGCTAAAGCCATGCTTATCAGAACTGAGGTGCCTGACATCTCAGACGATGACGATGGCTACTTCACATCAGACGATGAGGCGGTGGAAGAAGCCTTCCTGGTGCTGATGGCAAAGCTTGGAGAAGAGGAAGAAACTGAAACAGAGTCTAATACTCCGGTACACATTTCCAACTCAGTTTCTATTCCTATAGCATGCATAGAAGACAACTCTGAATCCTATTGCTCCGATTTAGAGGATGTTACTCTTGAAACTTTTAATAGAGAATTTGCTAAGTTTTATGAGTTAAAAAATGTCTTGGCATGTGAAAATGCTTCACTGAAACTGAAAGTTTCAAAACTGACTGAAGAGATCCAAGGATCAAAGTCAGTAAGTGAAGACTTAGCTAAAAGTAGAGAAGAGCATTATGTGTTACTTGAATCGTTTAAATCTATTTCTGAAGAATGCGCCTCTCATAAACTGAAAATTGCTAGTGTTCAAAAACTTATATGTTCACTCTACTCTAGTACTAGCAAAGTTTCAGAAGCTCTAAGTTTACAAAGACATTCCTCTGATAGGTCAGGATTAGGCTTTACAGAGAATAACTTGAGCAATCAGACTTCTACTTCCGAAACTGGGAATGTTTCGAATCATCAGTTTAGGAAGAATTCCAGTTTAGAAGTCAAGCTATTAGGTAAAGGAGTAGTCAGTTTAGACAAGAACTTCTCTGAGGCTAATCAGGAAAGAAGGGTACAGTCAGTTTCAAAACTGACTTCAACACCCAAGCTGAGAAAAGATTTGCTTTTAAATCAAACAAATCTGAGATGAAGCCCATCATACCTAGAAAGTGGGGTAAACGACATGCTCACAACTTCAGAAAACCCACTTCGACAGCTAAAACTGAACTTTATAGAAAGTCAGTTTCATTCCCGGACTCTAGGAATCCGAGGTTCTCAACTCATGGGAACGGAACTTATCCGTATAGAAAGAACATCTATACGAGGTCTAAGTCCAACCTACACTCTAACTTCAGGACTAGAGAGACTACACACTCCGGACCAAGTTTCCGAGAACCCAACCGAAACTCAGTTTCAAGGAAGTCAGCTTCTAGGAAGTCAGTTCCTAGATACTCAGTTTTAAGAAACTCAGTTTTAGGTCAGGTTTCATACACTCACCTTCTCTTACCAAGCATGCATAGAAATAGCTTGAATCATTTGAAAAGGAAGAGAATGGTAGAGGACTGTGCAACACCTAAATATAAGGTGAAGCAAGTATGGATTCCTAAAGAATGGATCCATAATACTAACCCTGCAGTACCCGCCAAAACACGGGTACCTTTTGTCTAACCTGAGGTGTCATGCAGGTACAAAGTCACCAAGGTCAATCTAAAAAGAAGAAAAGAGCATGGATCTTGGACAATGGATGTTCAGCTCACATGACCGGTGACAGTAATCTTCTCTCAAAACTGAGAATGACAAGAGGACCACTTGTCAGTTTTGGAGATGATTCAAAAGGCAGAGTAATCGGCAAAGGATGCTTGAAGAGCAATGGAATTATCATCAATGATGTATTCTTGGTCACCAACCTCAACTACAATCTACTGAGTGTGAGTCAGCTTATCCAGTCTGGATATGAGGTGACTTTTGTCGAAGGAGAATGCTGGATCAATGACAAATACTCCAAAGAGACTGTGCTGAAAGGTGTCAAGAAAGGAATTCTCTATTATGTGGATTGGGAGAGCGGAAAGCCAGACATATGTCTTAACCCAACAAGCTCATCCCAAGAAGGAGTCAACTGGCTATGGCATAAGAGGCTTATCCACCTGAATTTCCAGTCAATCAGACATCTTTCCAAAAATCATAAGGGCGTGAAAAATAAAAGTGTCGAAATGCAGAAAATAAAGGAAATTGTATCAAGTTTTATACAACAGAATTCATCAAACAGGCATCGTCTAAGCAGCTGCGTCTTCGTTGGCCTTCTTCTCCGCGTCCTCCTCTTCGGCATTGTCCTTCAAGAACCCCTCGGCTTCCTTCTCCTCAGGGCTCTTCTCGACCTTGATCTCTTTGGGCGGTTCGTCCTCAGCATTCCTCTGCTCGGTCTCAGTCACCTCGTCGTCGACCCGAGGAGGAGTTGGGGGACGCGTGATATTGTCAAGGTTGAACTCAGGGCACCTCCAACCGACCATGGTACATATGGAGTTGGTGACTGTACCCACCAACAGGTCGAACGTAGGCTTGAAGGAGGGGTTCGCAACAACCAGATTCAGATCAACCCCATCCCCTTTCTTCAGTGCTTCGACCTCGGCATCATGCTCTTTTTGCTCCAAAAGCCTATCCTCTTGGCTCCTGTGGAAGCGGCTTCGGAAGGACTCCAGCTCGAGCTCAGTCTTCTGCTGGGTGGCCTTGAAATCTTTCATGGCAGCCTGGAGCTCGTCATCGAGGACTTGGCACCGCCTAGCAAGCTCAGACCTTTCCTTCTTGAGCTCCTCATATTCATTGCGCCAGGACTGCGACTCGAGCCGGGCGTCCTTGAGCTCTTCAAAGTATGTGATCTTTTCAGTATTCAGTCAGAACCCTGTTATAAGAAATTGCAATGTATTGGAACTTACTTTGGAGTTTGGTGGGCTCGAACCATGTTTACGGAACTAATGAGGATCGTGCTTTCAATTGAAGTGGTAACACTTGATTTAAAGAATAATTTCTGCAAAAAGTCTTATTTCTTGAGTGTACAAGACTTGCTGTCACTGTCATTTTCTTCACTTATCATGTGAATTATTCCTGGACTTACTTTCTATTAATTGTATATTTGTTTTATTCTCAGTGTTATAGTTCTTTCTACATCCTAATTGATCATGTTTTAAGAAGTTTCCTCTATGTTCTTGGATTGACATTCTTTCCCATTCTTATTCAAGAATCACTTATGTGATCTTATGTTCTACTCTTTCAACAGATCAAGCCATCTTCAACGCCTTACACTTGTAAGTTGTGATAATGTATCCGGAACTGCTTTGTCCAAGGCAGTTAAAATGCTTCCATAGTTAGAAGAGTTGCACATTATTAATAATATTATGCTGGCCCCTGTCCATGCCAATGATATTGAGGCTATTGGTATTTCATGCCCAATGCTTAAGTCATTTTCATATAATTATTCATTGCCATTCTTTACATTTGAGGATAAACCTAACGATTCAAAACTCTGTAATCAATATGCTTTAGCAATGGGAAAAGCTATGCCAAATTTGCGCCATCTTCAACTTCTTGAAAATCTGATGAAAAATGAGGGATTGGAAGCTATTCTTGAAGGTTGTCCCCACCTGGAATCACTTGATATCCGGGGATGTTCCTGTCTTGTTCTACAAGGGGCTCTTGGCAAAAGATGTTCTCAGCAAATAAAAAACCTGATAGACCCTTCTAACCCCTATGATATGGGTTCTATGGGCATTACTGAAAAATATATTAATGAGATCAGTTCTTTGATTCCTAATATATCCTTTGGTGAACGTGACCATAATTATCATGAATCATCTGATGATTGTGACTACCATTATGATTCTAACGATTCTGATGATTACAACTTTCTGTGATCTTGGAAAGGTTGAAAGGCATGATAGTTATGGTATAGGGTTATGTTTTCTTAGTTCTGTTGTATTAGCAGTCTTTGCCTTAAGATATCAACACTATCATCGGCACTTATTGTGTAGGGTTTGGTTTCTAGATGTGATTCTACTTGTTTTCAAATGGTTTTGTTGACTTTATATTGTTCTATAATCTATCTTTTTTTTCTTCTTCTTGTATCTGTTTCTGGCAATACTAATTGGAAACATATATCTATGAAATGTAATCTTATTCATATGGCACAAAAAGTGGTGTGATTTATTATCTTTGCTTGGATTACATTTACTTAGGTGAAGATTAATTTCGAGCCGATTTTGAGTTTTTTTTTTTTTGGAAAGTGGCTTATGAGTTGATTTGAGTCATTTGACCCAACTCAACCTACTTAAATGTATAGAACTGGTGGTCAATAAAAATTGATGTTAATTGTATATGTTAACAAAATATTTTGCAAATTGATGATTATATTTATCATATTTTTTAAATTTTGTTGATTATAACGTATTTTTTAAAAAATTGGCAATTGTAATGCACTTATTAATTTTAGCAATTATAGCACTGTGTTTGAAAATATTTCAATTATAACCTGACATTTGAATGTTTTACAGTAATAATCCAATGTTTTTCTTCATTCAAATGCAATGATAATAAAAAAATCTTCATTATAAGATTTTAAAATTGTAAAATTAAAATGTTAATTTCATTATAATTTGACTTCGCCAATTTCAGTAAGTTTTAAATTTTATAAAAACATTTCATTCAATTTTAACATATTTTTGGAATGAGAACGTTATTCTCGAAAAATTATACTCCCTCCGTCCCAATTATTTGGTCCTGTTTCAACTTACACGAATGTCAAAAATCAGTTATGAATGTATTAAATATCTGGACAAATTTCCTGAATTACCCCTATTTAGCAATAACTATTAATAATAACCCTATTAATTATGTGTAATTTATAAAGTTGTTTGAGGGTAAATTTGTAAACTCAGGCAAGAAATAATATTAAATTTGGATATGAGACCATATAAATGGGACACCTCAAAATAGTAATCTGGACCAAATAATTGGGACGGGGGAGTAACTGAAAATAAATTAGTATAATTTTAAAAAACTATTTTTTAAAAAAAAATGTAATTGAAAAGGAAATTAATCACGCTCTTCAAATTGAAAATAAATCAACATGTTTTTTGTTAATTGTAATTTTTCGAAAACTGTGTTATAATTACCCAGATTCAAAAAGAATGTTGCAACTGAAAATGATAGAATTTAGTGCCCGAGTTTAACACAATGGTGTCAAAGATAGCAGAAATAAAATGTTTGACACACGATAGTCAAAGTATTTAACACACACATAAGTAAAAGAGTTTGACACAACAGAAATAATTTTCGGAAGGTTTATAAAGTATAAACCCCCGAGAGCCTCACGGCAAAACAGTTTTTACTATTCAAAACCAAGTTTTTACAAGTGAAGAACAAAATACTAAACAAGATAGAAATTCTTCTAAGTTCACTCCTTAGAATAATTTCTACGAAAGCTATCACACACAAAAATACACGATACAACCTAACTGCTCCTCCACCTTAGGATTCACTCTCCGGAGATGGATTCCACAACTCGATTGTAGACCTCGTGCACTTGATGAATGATAGAGAACGATGCAGCCTAGAGAACTCACGCGTGTATCATCGTCTAACCCCGGATCTCTAGTCTTCTTCGTCTTCTATTTATTGAACTTGGAGCACTCGTACACATCTTCCACTACTTTGCAATGAATTGTGTCCTCTTCCACTTCTTTTACCTGGTCATGCCACAAAACACAACGTCCACACACTCACGTGGAGGTTAATAAGGAAGTGGAGGTGCTCCCTATTATTTAGGAACAAGAGTAAATAATAAAATATAATTAAATATAGTTACTAACAATAATATATACGTTCCCTGATATTTAGGACCTGCAAAAATGTAACAAAACAGATATATACAAGATTCCTATAAAATAGCAGTTAGTTGTAACAAACAGATACGGAAGTTTAATATAGAAGTGTCAAAGTTAAACAGAATTTGTCAAAGTTAAAACAGACTCGGATAAGATTAATGTTGGTCCCGGTTTTTCAGAGTACAAAACGTTACGATACGCAGCGGAAATAAAGTTAATTGTTTTCTTGCACGCCACTTACTCACAGCTGACAACTGGCAACTGGTCAGCTGGTGCTGGTTACTCAGTACGCAGCTGACAACTGGTCAGCTGGTGATTTAATACTTAGAATATTTAGCCTTGTTTGCACAGTTATTTATCAGTTTCAGTATATACTCCAGCACTTGAGTGCTGGGTTTAAAATATGAATGAAATGCAGAAAGCTGATAAATAACAAAGGATTTTATAGTGGTTCGATCAATCGATCTACGTCCACTCTCCAGTCGAAGCACTGGAAATTCCACTAAGAGTAATCAGGTACAGGTCTCCTACGATCTATCTCTAGCTGGTGAATGCCTCGTCCACCAGTTCACTAGATCAACCGCTCCCGGTCCTGGATCCTTCTTCAACTCTTCACTGCTAATGGAGTGCGAGCACGTCACTTCAACCTCCACAGCTAGCTGGGTGTTTTAGTTCTCCCAAGAACGTAACAGTCTCTACGGCAGAATGCTCGTAATAACTCGAGTGCTGGTAAGCACAGGAGCTGCTGTGAACTCTCTCGAAAGAAAAAGAACACCGAATGAGATCTTTAACTTACAAGCTTAGAGCTTGAAGTCTCGTGTTTGATAAATCAACACACGGTAAGCTTTATGAAAAGCCTCGAAAGTACTTTATGCGATTTGCAATAATTTCAGTTCTTTCGGTGGTTGAGCAGATGAGCGGAATAGTGGAAGTCGTCGAAGAAGATTGAATGTTGGTAGTTGCGACGTATTTATAGCCGCAGGAACCGATTCAAACTTTCTAGCCGTTTGGATGCATCCGGAAAGGTGTCAGACCTCGGATGTCCTTCTGACGGCGGCAGGTATGCTTTTCGGAAAAGAGCCATACCTAAGACCACTTTATCTGACACAGATCTCTTTGTGTCAGAACGGCTCTCTCTGTCAGTCCGAGGAATAAGACTGGCGTCTTGTGACTGATAGACTTTAAGTTATCCTTCCTTAAAGTCATACTCTGTCAGTCGATTCCTCAGAGAATCTTCTTCTTGTCTCTACGGCGCTGGGAGAGAGAATCTGGAATTCTGCTGGTAACATCTGACTCGTAGATCATACTGGTGATCTTGTGCTGGCAGTCTCTGCTGGTGACTTGCCCTGGCATCATCAAAGTCTACCAAATCTCTAGATGTTAACTCTTCTCGGAATCTCCCATGACTGGTGAAATCACCGCTGGTGAATAGTGTAAGAACACGTATTCTCCTGGTAAGGTTTGTCAGCCGCCTGCTGATGAAACCCTTCCCAACTGGTGAACAGTAGCCAGTCATAAGCGCTTCTCACCGCTGGTGAACAGTGTCAGCACGAGTCTTTGTCAGCCGCCTGCTGATGAAACTTTTCCCAACTGGTGAACAGTAGCCAGTGGTAAGCACTTCTCATGCTGGTGAACAGTGTCAGCATGAGTCTTGATCAGCTGCGACTTACAACTCAAAAGACCTAAACAGGACTTTACATTCAAGACTAGAGCTATGTAGAGACAACTGACGCTGGTAGGACTTAGGATTTGATCCACCAAAACTATAATCTAAACAAGTAAGCTACTGGGAAAGGAAACCTTAGACAGATTTCCCAACAATTAACACTGAAGTGTCAATGAGAGTTAAGTTTGACAACGTTGTGTCAAACTTACTTATTCGACACTTTACAGAAAAATAATGAAAAGTTACGTTAACTCATGCAATTAAGCTTAAAATTTACTCAGCCTAAAAAGAGAGTAAATTATGGAACACGAGGCTTTGAAATTGGATGTTGGTCGACTTCTAAGTTTTGCCTTCACTCACTAACCTTTGTTAAAAGAAATTATTAGAAATGATTATATAGAATTAAAAAAATATTAGTAGTGATGTTAAGTATAATAACACCAGCTGGTGTGACTCATGAGAAAGAAGTTTATTAGCAAGTATTCACAAGCAAGTTGAATTTCAAACTAGTAAGTAAAGACACGGTAAGTGTTGAAATTCGTTTCGTATGGATATGAGGCCTCGGAAATTCGGGATCCGAATAGAGCAGAGAATAACAATAAACAGAATATAAACTTAATCGAATTGGCAGATGACAAGCAAGTAATCGTAAATTCACAATGTACTATCAACAATAAAAGTAAGAACGTAAGAAAGCAACAAAATATAAAAAAGACTTATTCTGATATAACAGTGTTCTCGATCGAACTCCGACTGCCACGACGTCAAGGTCAATAACATGAGTGCGTAATGAATTTCACATGGTCTTACACTCAAACATAAATTAATTTATATATTAATTTAATAATTTGTATTTGAAAACCTAAAATGCCTTCTTACTTTTTTTTTTTTGCCCCATACCTTATTTCTTTCAAATAAATTGAAAATGAAATTATAATTACTTTCACCAACATTGCTTTTTAAAATCTGACACAAATAAAAATAAATAAAAAAATAATGCTAATGGGTTTCCATGTTTGCTTCCCAAAATAATGACTTTAGCTTTTGTGTGTTTCAAGAAAAATGACTTTAGCTTTTGTACTCCCTCCGTCCCAATTTATTAGTTCAATTTTCCTTTTAGATTTGTCCCATTTATTAGTCTCATTTCTTAAAATGATAAATTTTTTCATACTCACCAATAAAATATTAATTCCACTACACTCACAAAGATTGGTTATTGTGCCATTTTGAAATGAAACTATTAATTTGGGATGGAGGGAGTAGTTCTCGAGAGAAGTGAGACAAATAAAAAATAAAATCAAATATTTGGTGCCAAAACGAAGAAATGCTATTTCCAATGTTTAATTAATGATTCTTCGGCTAGTTTGGGAACATAAAAAATTTAAGTCAACATTCAATTGAAAAACATCATATCAACTTTTTGGTGTGTACTTATTTTAATTTTTTTATATAACAATAATATTTAGTTTATCGAGATTTTTGGCGAGAATTAATTCAAGACTATATATATATATATATAGAGTTGTAATCATATGTGAACCACGTCCCAGATGAGAGATAAGAACTTAATATCAATCTTATATTTTTGAAATTTAATGGTCCATATGATTTTGTTGAATTTAATTTATTATTATTAATTCTCTTTTTAAATATGGTTGGAGGGTGTTTTAGGAATTAAACTTTGGCAGTTAAATTATTCCTTAATTATCTCCTAATATCACTCTTCAATGATTTACATTCTATATCTCCCACGTTTGTTAATATTTATAATTTGTATTTCACGACCTCCAGATATTTACATTCAATATTTTTGGAATCGGCGGCAGCAAAATCCTTCTTCAACCTCGTCATTTCCTCCGCCCTCTTGGAGTCGCCGCTCGTTACCTTCACGAATCCTGTTGCTGCGTCGTTGCACCATCGTCGCCGCAATTCTGCCTTGCACCGCCGTCGCCTTCCTGCTGCGCTGCCCATCGTTGTTGTCTCATACGGTTCATCACTCCGTCTTCTCTCTTCCATAATTCTTTTCAGCCGCTGCCGCCCATTCTCTCTTCTCCTTCGTCTCTCCTCTCCAATTTTATCCAGGAGCCGCCCACCGCATCACCGGATTGACCTTGCCACTTGCCAATATCTGTTGGGCTACGCAGGTCGCCGTGGAGGATGTGGAGGATGTCAGCGACACGTGAGACTTGGTTGTACTGCCCATATGTTTGCGCACAACGCGGTCTTCTACAGGTCGGGAAGCGACGATCATTCCGGCGACGTTTTAGATAAAGTTTTTTAATATTTTCCTTTTTTATTTACATTTTTTTTGCATGCTTTTTTTATGCATGCGGTTTTAGTGTATAATTTCATTAAAAAATATGCAGTTATTCCGACTGTAAACATGCATAAATAGAGCATATTTATTGCAATATTTCATGAGTACTGCTTGTATTTGTCGCGTGATATTTCTGTTTTTTTTCCTTATCTTTAGTAAAGTTGCTACTGTCACGAAATATGCAGTAATTACGCCTGTAATATTGCACATGATTTTCATAATAATAGCAATGATAGTAATTTGCTTTTAAAAAATTTAAATTTGCTTTTTTGTGTAGTTGTATGGATCTGTGCATTAGACATTTAATTACTGCAAATAATTATATCATTTGCTGCAACTAAATTGTATAAAAAATGCAATTTTGTATTGATAAACAAGTTGAATTTTATTTATGATCTTTTAAAATTGCTTAATGTTTGAAATCCCAAAGAACATAAAAATTAATTTGAAATTCAAAAATTTAGTGATCCAATCCCATAAAATTAGGAAGTAAGTATCAGTTAATTTTGAAATATATTATTTTAGGAATCAAATTCCACGAAATCAGGGGGGAAATCGTGTAAATATTATTTTAATTACAAAACAAAATAACTATATATGCAACTTTGATCTTCTAAATACTGCAATTTTTTTTCTCAAAATTATGCAACAAATCCAAATACTGCAACTTTTTTCACTAAATTATGCAGCAAATTTTCAAGATAACCGCCCCATTAATTTCGGATCTCGTCCCATATTCAATTTAGAACTGTTCCGAAATTTAAGCAAATTAAATTGTGGGTAAGATATGGGAAGTTGCAAATTTGCCATGTAACCCTCTTATGCAACTTTTTTGTTCTTTTATTGCACCAAATTTTTTCAGTTTCAAAAATAAATCTGGCACATTAATATTATTAATCAAAGGCTAAGATCAAGTCTTATTTCACATCTAAGAGGTGGTTTCCACCTTAATGCACCCCTATATATATATATATATATATATATATATATAGAGAGAGAGAGAGAGAGAGAGAGTTATGCTCAAGTGCTAAAATTAAAGTGTGTACTAAATAGGAATGAATCTCAGCTATTAGATTGATAGCATCAATGGTTGAGATTAAAGCATCAAAGATTGAAAAATTATGCATAATTCTCGCTCGTGCTTAATTGCTTTATAAATCATGCTTAATTCGATTAAGCATGATTTATAAAGCAATAAAGCATGAAAACTGGTATAAAGTTTTAATCGTAACCATTGATTTTTTAAGATGAATGGTGTAGATTCATTCCTATTTAGCACAAACTATATATATATATATATAGGAGAGATCATGTAAAAAAAATTCTCATGTGAGAAAAAAGAATGAATTATGTCCATTAGATCTAAAAAAATCAATGGTTGATATTCAATAAGCAACAACTAAAATACAATCAAGCAATAACTAAAACACAATCAAGCAACGACCTAAATGCAATCAAGCAACCTCATGAACACAATCAATCATCTTTCTCACTTTCTCATGTTATATATATATATATATATATATATATATATAGATAGATAATAAAAAAGAGATAAATTATGAAATAGCCAATTTGACTATTGTATCTAACGATGTTAGCCATACTTATGAATACATCTCAAAATAGCCAAAATTACATATTTTTGACATTTTAAGATCAAATTTAGATTATTTAAAAAAATATATATTTATTAAATATGGTGTAGTGTGTACTGTGTGTGAGAGAGTGTGAGTGCAGAGTGTGTGAGAGAGTGTAGTGTGTGTGAGAGAGTGTGAGCGCGACCCGGGTCAAAAAAATATTTAAAAAAAATAAGGTCAACATGGGAGGGACTAAATGCGATCCGAAGGGGACCGAGTGTGACAGAGAGCGATCTAAGCTTAAAAAACATTAAAAAAAATATATTAAAATATTGGTCTACCCGGTAGTGACCGAGTGCGACTCGGGTGCGATTTAAATATTATTTTTAAGTTTTAAATGTTGAGTAAAATACTTAAAATATATATTTTTATGTATCTTTTTCATCATCAACCTAAAATCAATGCTTGATTAAGATATTTTAACAAATCTCAATTAAAAATATGCACTTTTGGCCATATTTGATATGTTTTGATAAAAGTGGTTAAAATCATTATGTGTTTTATAAAATTGGCTATTTTAAATAACTAGTTTGACTCCCGCGCGATGCGCGGATAATTTATTATCACAAAATATTTAGATTATTATTTTTTATATTACGTATAATGTTAGTACGGTAAAAATATTTTATAACTGCAATATATTCTAATTTAGTATATTAAAACAAATAATTCTCTAATAATCTTCATTTTATATTTTTTGGTCTAAAATCAGAGTATATAAAATATGCAAGTGCAAAAACATGAATATGTAATTGGGTGGATCCAACTTCAGTTACATATATTAAAAAAGAATAACTTTAATAGCTGAGTAGGTTAGAATGCAACATATTGCAGTTATACCCTAAAAACTAAGATTAGTTGTTTCAAAGTATCAGTTAAGTGACGTGTACTATGACAAAATGGAAAATAAGATTGTAAGCAACACAAAGGTTATAGTGGTTGAGGAACTCAAGTCCTTGCGTCCATTATTCTTCTTAAGTGAAGGAAATCCAATATGTTCCGTGGTCAACAGCGTCTGAACACATATTACAACATACAATATTTCTCTAAGTGAATCTTCACTACTCAAGTTAAGTGTAATACATGAATGTTTGAGTTCTCAACAATACTAGAATATCTCAAAATATTTGTTGCCGATCAACTACTGAATTTTGATAATCTCTTGTTATAGAAAACACGATAAGCTAAAGAGCTTAGAAAGAGAGAGAGAGCAATAACTTCGAAGAAGTGTTCTCTGTATCACCAGCGACATTCTCTATATATCTTTCAACTTAGTATAATATATTAATAGACTTCATTTGAGTTTGATAAGATTCTATGCTTTTGCAAGTGAACGTTGATGTACGAAGATATACAACCTTGCAACTTTTATCCTTGAGTATGCTATCCTTGAGATTCAGGTGAACTTCTCTTCATATCACTTGTGATTGTGGAAGTCGAATCACTTGATGATCTATCAAGTACCAATTTCTTCGTTTAGCTAGTTTTTCAGCTAATCCTTCAATCACCCTAACGTTGAAGTGTCAACATAACTTGAGTGAGTCAGTTATGGATTATACTTTCTTCACAGCTATATCAGTTGAAGTTCTAGACTTCAAGACGTGGTTCTCGTTTTTCCTCAGTAGGTTCTTTATGTCTTCAATTGACCACACTTTAACTATTACAACACTTAGCTGACTTATGGTTACTGACAATCATCAAAACTATTCCTAACAATATTCTAATTAGACGTTTGCATTGTATATATCCATTAGTTATAATGATTTATTATTAAGTAAACATATTATGAAAAGCAAAACTTTCAAATTTTATTAGTGTTAGTCAACTTAAAGCTCATATTTTATATTTCTCAACTCATTACTATTGATTTACAATCTAATTTATTGTATTTTATCTCTCTACACACTTCATCACCACGTCTCTTTCTTTCATATACACACATTTGGATGTTGTATTTTATATAATATCATTTTTTGTCACTCTCATTAATATTAATACTATTAAATATTCATATCATAAGATATACATATTTATTTTAAATATTAAAATAAAATACGTTCTTAGAAAATCTTATATTGCATGTCGATGTAATACATAGATATACTACAATAATTAAACATAATTGAGCTCGATATTTAAGTTTTCAATTGATCTTGAAGTTGAGCTTGAACTTAAAATTATTTACTTTTTATTTATTTATTTACATCTATGCATTTAATCTCTTTTCTCTTTATCTCAACACAACATACTTTATCTTTATGTAAGTCTTCTTTTATTCATGAACATGTTCTCTTATGAAAATAAAAATCAAAATCCCACAAGTAGATATGAATAAGTACATTTAAGACTATTTTCTATAAAATTAAAATTTCCATCTACGCAAATTAAAACAACAATGAATGTTTTTCAAATGTATCAACTTTGTATAAAGTTTGATTTATTTTTTTTTTACAAGGGAGCAACATAAAATTAATGGTGGCCATCAATTTAATGCTCTTTGCCCATCACATGACGAAATAAATTATGTATTTATTCAAAATTTATTTGAAAAATATATTTTCACGGATGAATGTGAATCGAAAAATCAATCATTCTCCATCTCAATTTATTTATTTTCATTAAGTGTCCATCAAAGCATTAACGATGATGAGAAACAATTGAACCAAGGTGTACGTCATTTGCTTTCTTCAACTACGGAGGCTCCTCGGCGCTAAACTCATTGATGCTGCTGCTGCCCGATGATGCTTTCGTTTGTAGATCATCGTTTGCAAGTATTTATGAACAGTTCTAGATTAAATGTTCATATTTCCAGGTCACTTTATTATTCGTTATTGTTTATACTAATTATTTTCTTAGTTTCCATCTATAACAATATTATTTCACTAATTTAATTATTATTTTATAGTAAAATAAGAAATTTTTAATAATATAATAATGTAATTATTATTTTTATAACTATTCACTAATTTTTACATTGAAAAATAATAACACTAAAATTAATTATAAATAAAAAAATAAAAAATGGCAAAAACTTAATTATAAAATAAAAATTCCTTTATTTTATAGTTAAAGTTTCTATTATGCCCTTATTAATAGAGTGTATAAATAAGACATGCAGATTAATTGTGTATAGATCTTATTAATGGACAGTAATAGATTCAAGTCATCATCCATATTTTCCCAAACCGTTTTATTCATTATTATTGATTACACTAATTTATTTCCTGATCCGCCTATTACAATATTGTTTCTGTCATTTTATTTTCTATTGTTAAATCCATAAATCTATTTTCTCATTTTATATGGTTATTTTTTAAAGTTGTATTTGAACAGAAGAGAAAAATGTAGGGTGATTCTAAATGCAGCCACAATTTTGCTAAATGCAGCCTCCTAAAAAAATAAAATTTTAAATTATTATATAAAATTATAAATTTATCCTTGTAGCCCCAAATTAAAATTGTAATTAAAATAATAAAATAAATTCAAAATATGTAGCCCCCATCTCCCATCTCAATTTACATAATATAAAAATTAAAACCCTGAAGCAGATATACAATCTCACCTCTATCTTACAGTCGAGCTTTCTTCCAGAGGATGAAAACTACATGCAAGTTATAAAGGGTTGGGTTATTTCTACTCAATGCAGGAGATTTACAGTTTGAATCCTCTTTCAGAACACTACTCCTGCGTCGTTGATCTTTTGGGCCGAGCAGGTCGACTGACAAAAGTAAGCCTCATCGAATCCATGCCTGTGCAGCCGGATGGTCCTGTCTGGGGAGCCCTTCTGGGAGCTTGCAAGATTCATAAGAATGTGGAGTTGGCAGAGTTGGCTTTCAACAAGGTTGTTGAGCTTGAGTCGAGAAATATAGGTTATTACGTGCTACTATCAAATATTTACAGAGAGGCAGGCAACATTGAAGGTGTGTTGAGGATTCGAGTAATGGTGCGAGAAAGAAGGCTGAGAAAAGATCCTGGGTATAGCTACGTCGAGTTTAAAGGGAGGAATCATCTGTTTGTGGCTGGAGATAGATGACACCCTCAGACAAAAGAGATCTATGCTATGTTAGGCAAATTGGAAGATTTAGCTAAAGAAGGTGATGAAGAAGAGATCTACATACAGCAAAGAGAGAATTCGGGTGTGCACAGCGAGAGACTGGCTATTGCTTTCGCACTGCTAAACTCTTGTTCAGATGAGGAAATTCTTGTGATAAAAAACTTGAGGATTTGTGAAGATTGCCACATGTTTGTGAAGTCAGTCAGCAAAACTATAAAATACTGGTTTGTAGTTAGAGATGCAACTGGCTTTCACCATTTTCATGGTGGGTCTTGTTCTTGTAATGACTACTGGTGAAGTTCTGTTTACACATTTGGCTCTCATGTCTCTCAGTGATTTCATCGTTGTCAGATTATCAAGGCATTCCCGAAACTTCGGGGCGCGTTACAGGTGGGTTGGATGTTTTAACAACGGAAGACTTGTTTATCAATAATATATAAGGTTCAAATGAACATAACACAACCAAAAGCCCAAATAATCATTCACAATTAATGGAGTTATCACGAGGGAGTGACTCCCCGTGCAACACAAAATCAATTATAGAAATGGGTTCTCAACAGATTATAAATACAGGGAAGGAACGAATATCAGAGGTTCAAGCAGCGAAGATTTACGCAGCGGAGATATGCATATGAAGATGCATATCTCAGGATCAACTCTCATTCTGTAACTTTCATCTTTACACCTCCGCATTCCCATCCTCGCAGCAAACCTGTGCATTTTAGAAATAATACCAGGGGCTGAGTACATATGTACCTTGTGGAGACAATGCCCGAAAACATACATTTATACATATGAAAGCTATGCCACACACAGATAAGCCACGGGATTTTAAGAAAATATTTGCCGTGTTTATCCAAAAAATTTTCATCACATTGCCTGCAGGCAGATTCACTCAACATGCATCATATCTGTTTACCGTAGTGTGACTGGGAGCTGGCCCACTTCCAAGTCACGATGAACAGCTGGGAATGGGCGAACCACTCTACCCACTGTCATCAATTTGTGCACAGTATCTCAGAACACAACATTGAGACAACGATTGTTTTTAAAGGCAACACAGGCCTCACCTTATTTCCCCAAAGGTATCAGCTCTCCTGCTGAGTGACCACAATATATATCATAATAGTTCGCGAACATGAGGGATCTTAATATCCCTAAAGTTAATGAGACTTGGCTCAGGTATTTCATGTATACCTGGTTCTGTTCTCATTAAACAAATCTCTCTGGTGACTGTAATCAACCAGAGGTACAGATATGATGACACAAAACATTTTGGCATAGACAATCAATTTCAAAACAAGAATTTTCATGCTTTTAGAAAACTGAGCTCACAGCTCGGAAGACATTTAATTTTTACAGAAAATTGTCCCCACCTTTAAATCTTACAGATGTTTAGCACGTAGATGTAGAAGCTTTGATCTGATCAACTCGTATCTCCTTCAATTATCAATACAGAAGAAATAACCAATTAGGTGGATCAACTAGAGTTTGAACAATCAGCGCCTTAGCTATGCGACATTCAGGTTCTACGACTGACTGACTAGACCGACAATACCCAACAACCTAACATGCATCTTCGTACATCGAAGCATGCATGTAACTCAATCAAATACCATTATACATGTTAACCAATCCACGGTTAACAAATTAACTCATTCAAAGCACGTTTATATATTAAACGGCTAAACTTATAATCAACAATGTATAAATCAATTCGAAATGATATATCGCTCCATTTTGAATCCAACTTGATCACGTAATTCACAATATTTAAAAACGTTTGAAATATCATTAAATCTAATTGATATAATCAATCAGATAATTGAA
>JAPKLW010000307.1:525393-571381 GCA_026898455.1 Plectranthus barbatus
ATGCAACATCACAAATAGGAGCAAATAAAACTGAAACACAAAAAAAAGACAAATATGAGAAGAAAAAAAATTAATTATAAACTTTGATTTATTTACAAAACATAACAAAATATAACGCATATACATGTAATTTTTAAAAAATGATAAAGTAAGTGAATATTAATGATATGAAGTAATTGAGTAAATGACGAATTATACAATACCTGGTGAGACACTACTGGGAGAACCGGAAGAAACTGACAATACATTCAGAAAAAATATTGATGACAAGAAATAGTCAGAATAATGATATTATATCTAAACAATACTGATACATAAAAACTATAAAAAAAATTCGTACAAAAAAAAAAAAAAAAACCTACCGTATAAACACATTCATATTCACAAACAAAAAATAAAACTTCATAACATAATACAAAACATATAAACATTACTGCAATTTTGGAATCAAAACAAACAACGAAAATGAAAAACACAAAAAAAACGACGAAACAATAACAAAAAATAAGATAGTAACGAATAAAATAAAATAACAAGTAACCAAAAAAAGAAATAACTGAAAAAAACTAAAAAAAAAAACCTGGAATGTCATTCATAATATCTTATGAAACAATGGCACAGAACAAAAAAAAAAAAAAAGAAGAGACGAACGTAAAACACGTCGATGATATGAAAAAAAAAGATTAATGGAAGTAGTTAATAAACTATCGAAAAATAAGATCATAAAAAAGATATGAGACAAATCAATGATTGATTAAAAAATACAGTTACCAAAATAAAAACGGTTCCTAAAATAAATTATAATACAATACCTATACTACCCTTAATGAAATAAAAAATCATTATTTATTTGACACGTGTCATCATATCAGCCGCTGGATTTTTTAAATCTAAGGTTAGATGTTTGTTCATTGTTCATTCACAACACTTAGTTCAGAAATGAACGCAACTCTATATATATATATATATATATATATATATATATATATATAAAATAAACAATGAAAAAAAATTGGGGTACAAGTGTTTATGTACATCCCCGTGAGAAAGATATCCATACATCTAATAGAATGTGATGTAATTTTCTAATTGCGCAAAGTTTGGGATAAATATATATTATTATCCTTTACAAAAATAAAAATCAGAACAATAAATTTTAATTAAAGATACAGATACAATTAAAAAAATTTATGTAATTTATGAAATGAAATATATTCATATCTAAAAAATAATAAATAAGCATTGATTTTAATCTGAAACTCATATTACCTTTACAAAATGAAATATAAGAAATTGATCAAAGTAAATAAAATAAACATTAATATAGTAATATATATGTAATATAAATAATATATAAGTTTATATCTTCTCATACAACTTCTCCACGCATCGCGTGGGTGCAATTACTAGTATATATTAAAACAATACCGGAGACAATATATGTAAGTATTCACTTGCATTAATTGTTCATTAATTTAACTACTAAGTTCATTAATTATTATGTGAAACATTCTATATTTATTTTACTTTGAATTTTCATCATTTTTTAAGGATATATTTTTGGAAAATATGTATAAATCAATTATATTAATTTTTCTTTAATTATTAATTTATATATTTTAGGAACATTATTTTTCATTTCATTATAAAATATAAATAATAGCATGTTACTAAATACTCACGTAGAGTAAAGTATAAAAGATATTATAAATTATATATGTTACTAAAGTATATATGAAACTATATGCCGAAAAATTAAAATAGCATGTTAAATGACACTTAATATTAACAACTCCATGTCAGCAGAAAATATATATATAACAAATTTTTATAATTTTCTCAAATTTGCATTGTCGAAATTTCTGCTCATATCTATAAAATACTGAGATTAAAGATATGATTTTAAAGATCATGTAACTTGGTCAAGATCACGAAATCTTGAACCTCGTTGAACTAGACTATTTCAACCCACTCTAAGTCTTCCCCAAGATCTTGCTCTGATATTTCTTTTTTTTGTCTTATTAAATTATTTAATACTTATTATTTTAGCAACTCTAAACAAAACAAAATCATCAATTTTTTATTATATATTGGTTTTGATCATCGTTTGAGTAATACTTATTTCTATGTGCTTTAATAGAATCCATATAATTTATAATTATTACGTATTTAATAATAATAATAATAATAATAATTTATTATACACATAATAAGGAATATATATTCACTAATCAACCATGCATTAAAACAGCGTAAAGGATTGACGAAATATAATATTGTAATTCAATTTTAATGTAAAATAAAAGGCATATTAATTATTAATCAAATAATTTAGAAGCCTAGTCAAAACGAGGACTATTTGTAATTATAGGAAATGAGTAGCACTCATATACTATTTGCAATAAACCGATACTAATAAGCTCATAAATTTGAGAAAATTATAAAAATTTGTTATATATTTTCTGCTGACATGGAGTTGTTAATATTAAGTGTCATTTAATATGCTATTTTAATTTTTCGGCATATAGTTTCATATATACTTTAGTAACATATATAATTTATAATATCTTTTATACTTTACTCTACGTGAGTATTTAGTAACATGCTATTATTTATATTTTATAATGAAATGAAAAATAATGTATTTTCTTGTGCCGCTGTGTAGTGGACCTTAGCCAGGGGCAACTGATCGACCTGAAGATCTCTTATTTCGGCGATGATGACTTGATTCACTACATTGCCGATCGGTAAGGTTTAGCCCTTAATTAACTTTCGTGAAACATGATTCTCCGCTCAATTTGCTGTATGTGTGGTTTTTATTTCTAACTTTACCAAAAATTTAGGGTTAATGCGTTTTTAGCCGACGGTGAGTTATAACTTCTCGAAGATTATAATTTGATTAGTAAATGAGAATGTGTATGTGTTAAAAGATAAATGGTAGAAAGAATTGGAAGAAAATATTCTCTCTTATTCATTCATCTTAGCTCGCAAGTTTACAGATGAATATAACAGCAATCAGAAAAGAGAGAGAGAGAGAGTGACCTCCGCACATGCTAATCACGTGTTCTGTAACAAACTTAAAACGGGAATAAAAGGAAAACGCTTTATTGACTCTAAAACAAAACATAAAGACTGTAAACATTCCATGCTCCCATGCATACGTCCACACCTTCAACAACGAGCTGCAGTCCACGGTGCACCGGAAATACACGACAGTCAACAGTATGGCCGGATTTTTAATTTTGTAGAAATCTCAGCTGTCTAAAATCATCTTCAAATAGAAGGAAAGCTTTCAAGGTAAAACTACACTTGCATTTGCAGAAAGGATTTTCTTGGAAATTAGCAATTTAGCGAACGCCTTGTTTTCTTCCATCGAAATCGTGCTGATTCTTTTGCGCTTTCATTTTTGTGCATTTTTTTGCTTAAACTTTGAATGGAAAGAACTTCCAAGTATGTGATCTCCTCAATATTCTGTCAGAACCCTGCTATTAGAAATTGCAATGTATTTAATCTTACTTAGGTGGGTTGAAAGTCTGAAACCATGTTTACTGAACTATTATGGAGTGTGCTTTCAGTAGCAAAATATGATTTAAAGAATACTTTCTGTATAAAGTCTTTCTATTTGTCATGTATTTGTTTTATTCTCAGTGTTATAGTTCTTTCTACATACTAATCGCTCTATGTTTTTAGCAGTTTTATCTATATTGTTGGTTGAGATTCTTCTCCTTTCTTATTCAAGAATCACTTATGTGGTCTTACGTTCTACTCTTCTAACAGATCAAGTAATCTCCAACGTCTTACGCTTGAAAGGTGTGATAATGTATCAGGAACAGCTTTATCCGAGGCAATTAAAAAACTTCCACAGTTAGAAGAGTTGAACCTTAATAATAAAATTTCAGTGTCCCGTATCCATGCCAAAGATATTGAGGCTTGCCCAATGCTGAAATCATTTTCATATAATAATACTTCCTCAATGTTTCAAGTTTGGGAGGCTCCTCCCGATTCAATTCTCTGCAATGAATATGCTTTTGCAATTGCGAAAGGTATGCCGAATTTGCGCCATCTTCAACTTCTTGAAAATCCGATGAAAAATGAGGGATTGGAAGCTATTCTTGATGGCTGTCCCCACCTCGAATCACTTGATATCCGGGGATGTTCTGGTCTTGATCTAAAGGGGGCTCTAGGTAGAAGATGTTCTCAACAAATAAAAGACGTGAGAGACCCTACAAACTCCAAATATTTTACGTGGGCAGGCTTTGGTAGAACTTGTTTAAGTAATCTTAATGATGTCAGTTCTTTGCTTTCTGATATATCCTTTGGTGATGATGGTGATTATGAATATGATTTCGACGATTATGCCTTAATATAAACATGGAAAGGATAACTGCCATGATAGTTATGAGATAGGGTTATGGCAATATTAATTGTTGTTCGTGACCTACTAATATTGATTCTTGTTTGGCTCTAGTTTTGTTTTAACTTTGTTTGTCAACTTAGTTTTAAAATGTGAGATGCGTTGAGTCCCTGAAATTCATTGCGATGATGCGAGATACAAATGCGAGCGCATCAAGTATGTTTAATAAAAAAAAATGTATAAATTATATGTACATCATATGTATCACCTTAATAAGACTCATATATATCTAGTCAATATAACAAAACTAGTTTAAAGTAGTAATTTGTTTAGAATGAAATAATTAAAATTATATACATAGATATCTTTAAAAATGATGCATTATTGATTACTCAATTCATATATACTATGCAAATTGTTTTATTATACCCAATAAGGAGATAGTTTGTGGAAGTTAGTTTACTTGTGTTTGAGCTAGAAATTGTGATGATGGACAACGAAATTGGAGGGGTCGGCGGAGTTGGCCAATTGATTTTTGGTCGCTGCCATGGCGGAGAGAAGTAAAACTGAAGCACAAGAATGAGTTAGATCATTCTGGTTAATACCATGTAGAAATCATAATTCTCTCTCTATATATATACATATATACTATTTAATCTCTAGAAAAAGATAATAAAGGGATAAATATAAAACATTGCAAAAGATGACTTGATGTAAGAAAGATGATTCAAACCTAAGACCTTTGTGTAATAAAGGAACCATTTATCGACCAAACTACAACTATGTTATTGATTTGTATTTTAATAAAAGATGTATCATCTAGTTTCTTTTTAAAATATATTATAATTATAATATGAAATATGTTATAACTTATAATATGAAATATTATTTTAATATATAAGTATTATAAAATATTATTTTAATATATAAGTATAATATATTAGAATAAATATTATTAAAGAATATTTCTTGTTAATATTGAAATTATTGTTTATTATTTATATGATAGTATTGAAAGTTTTCTTAATTGTACAAATAACATTTAATTAAAATAAATATGATATATCAAAATAAAATTATAATATGATATATTATCCATTAATCTAAGATTTAATATTAAAGTTAGTAGCATTCTTAAAAATTTGTATAATGTGAGATATATTACTCCCTCCGTCCCGGTGAAGTAGTCCCATTTCTTTTTGGCACTGGAATTAAGAGTTGTGAGTGTAGTGGAATTAATATTTTATTGGTGAGTGTGAAAAAGTTTGCCATTTTAGAAAAATGGAACAATTCTATGGGACAGACAAAAAAGGAAAATGAGACTACTTCAATGGGACAGAGGGAGTACAACTTATAAGATGCAATAATATTTTAAGAACTAATTTCATTGATTTGAAATAACATTTGCAGTTAATATCAAAATCTTAGATTTAATAGTATGGTGATTATTATTCACATGATAGTCTTGAAACTTTTTTCATGAATAAATAGCACTAGTATGAATTTTTTAGAATAGATTGATAAATTGATTATATTTGTCAATTATATATCCCATTTAAGGATAACATTGTTTAATTTTATATAAGAAACTATTGAAAAATAGAAATTACAATATAATAATCGGGTATTCGTAACTTTGTATATGTATAAATTTGTTTAATAATGATGTAGTTAAGTGAATAAGTTTTCAAAACATTGCCCTTTGCTTCTGCTTATGCACCGCTGTGCTCCACAAAAGTCTTAATGTTTTTTTTTTTTTTTTTTTTTTTGAGTAATTGTAGAATAGTGTTTTGGGAAAAGACATAAAAGAAAAATTAATTCACAATTCAAGATGACCTTTTTTTTTGGGATAAGACGGAGAAATAAAAGAAAGGCAATTCACTAGATGAATTCTTTTGGGGAGTAGTAGTTGGCAGAAGAATTAAAAGATGAGAGATGTTACATTGGAAAAGTGAGAATTAAATATTTCAGTTAAAAGTGAGAATAATAATGATAATTGTGACTAGGAAAGTGGAAAAGATGGAAGCCGAAAAATATAGTGCAGCTGTGACTAGACTCACTGCTGCGCTGATGGGTACTCTCATCTTTTATCATCACAAAACTCCTATTAAAAAAAAAAAGATTATGTACATTATTAAAAATAAAAACTCTACCTAATCGACAAAAAACTTTTGACCCTTTTTGATTTTTTGTGAGATATAAATGTATTTTTAAAGTTGGAAGGTAATAGAATTAGATTTTATTTACATTTTATTAATAATTGGAGCTTTTTCATGTGTAATTGACTAAAATGTTTATCTATGCAATCATAACATTTTAATTATTATTTTCACTAGTATTATATTATCACATATTGTTGTGGACACATTAATGTATATCCATGGTGGATAATATTTCTATCACATGTAATCATCAACTTAATATTTTTTCACTAGAATTAAATAGGGTGATTCTAAACGCAACCACTTTTTTTCTCCTCGTAACCCCTTTTTAAAAAATAAATTAAATTATTATATAATATTACAATCTTATCCCCAATTTAAGTTTAAATTAAAAAAAAAAACAAAGTTCAGATATATAGCCCCCAACCCTAACATTGT
Organism: Plectranthus barbatus; assembly: GCA_026898455.1. Taxonomy (NCBI): domain Eukaryota; kingdom Viridiplantae; phylum Streptophyta; class Magnoliopsida; order Lamiales; family Lamiaceae; genus Plectranthus; species Plectranthus barbatus. Next base: position 532,348 of record JAPKLW010000307.1, read on the forward strand.
GAATTAAAAATAAAATCCAAAAATACATAATCACTTGAAATGTGAAGGTAATCGCAACAAATCAAGAACAAAATATGGATCCTCAGATACACATTAATCAATTCGAAAACTTCTTAAGTGGTGGGATGGAAACATCAAACATGAAAAAATGAACGTTGGGTTTAGGTGTTTTTAATAAATGAGAAACAAAATTTTTAAAAGATATCGACAGTTTGTTACCGGTCATATAAAAAATCACGAATTTAAGAGGTTTAGGTGTTTTTAATTTGCCCAAATTCAGTGTGTCCAGGGTTAATTTTATATGAGGAAAGACAAGAAGACTAGTGGAGGTTTTGTTGATAGATGGAGAGAATTATACCATCTCGTTGTATAGTTTCTGCCACTTTGACGACGGCTTAGTCGTTGAGTTGTGTTTGCCGGTCAAGAGAATGGAGAATTTTTATTTTATCGTACGGGCTATGTTTGATTTTTAGTTTCGTTTTGATAGTTAAAATTTTAGATTGAGGATTAATAAGGGTAAAATTGTAATGATAAATAATATTTTATTTTATTTTTTAAGATGGACTACAAGGAGAAAAAACATGGCTGTGTTTAGAATCACCCAATTAAATATTTCATTTTGATTCATTTAATCTTCATCTCGGGTATAAATCTTAAAAAATTTATAATAGAATAAAAGCATACTAATAATTAAAAAAATCGAAAGATAAAACAAAATAAAAAAGAACATAGTAAAAAAAATTTAATAATCCAAATTTATTTATCTAAACTAAAATTAAAATTAAAATTAAAATAAAACACAAAAAAGAATTAAAACGATAAAAAAAAATAAAAAAAAAATCCTATTAAAATATTTATCATAACTTATAATATAAACTTTGTATATGCTATTATGGAAAACTATAAAAAAGTCTTAATTATTTATGATGATCATTTTTATAAAACATGTCACAATTGTAGTCATCCATATAAACTCATCACAATGCTAGCTAAAAGTATACATTTTTTGCATTGGATAAGTTTAATTTGATTTGAAATTTTTTACACTTATATCAAATCTAGCAATTAAATTTGGTTTTTAATTAATTTAATAGAGAAATGTTCATGAATGTGAATAAATTTTGATATACAGATTAAATTGGGTCGCATAAGATTTTCGAATTAATTTAATTTATTTTTCGATCGCACTTGTAAATTGTAGAATTATTTAGGCATAATTTTTTGAATTTATTTTTAAGATCGTAATGTTGGTGGGGCCCACGGGGGTGATCCGGATGTCACCCGAGTGCAATCGGGTGCGACCATTGACTTTGTGTCAGCCGGACTCACCTAGGTGGCACTTGCTACTACTTGGCATTTTTTTTAAATAACACTCAATCTCACCTAGGTGGTATACGGTAGCACTCGGCAATTTTTTTTTTAAATAACACTCGATCTCACCCAGGTGGCTGTAAGTAGCATTCGGCAATTTTTTCTTTAAAGTTTTAAAATAGCATTCGGTCTTATCTAGATGGTACTCGGTAACACTCGGTGGCACCCGTGTCGGCCACTGAAAGTGTGTCAACCGATCTCACTCGATAGCACTCGACAATTTTTATTTTTTTAATTTTAAAATAGCACTAATTAATTTTTTTTAATAAAGCAACACATCATACTCAATCCTTCTCTCTTTGCCTTTTTTTTTTTTTTTTCACATTTTCCACAACTCAAATTTAAATTCATCCCAAAAAATTCTGACCAACACGTGAAAAATTCTAAAAAAAATGTAGTTTTGCTTATATTTGAGACATGTACATAAATTTCCTTCACTTCTAAAAATATCCTAAAAGATCTCATGTCACTGAATTATACCTTACTATTTGATTATGTCAACTAAAAATATCCTACATCTCTAACAGTATTAAAATTCTGATTAATTATACATTAATTTTAATACAATATATGTCACATATATACCAAAAAGGGGAAATGTCACTCTTGATTCATCGAAATTTTAACATCATTAACGATTGAGAGTATTTTAATTGACAAAATAAAACATAAATATATAATTCAGCGATAAACGAAATGTTTGAATATTTTTCATAATTTAGAGTATTTTTAATTAATAAAATGAAACATTAAAATATAATTTAATAACGGAAAAATTTTAAAATATTTTTTATAGTTGACCAATAATATAGTATATTTTTTTTTATATTTTTCCCTTTACTAGATTACACCCGCGCGATGCGCGATCAACACTAAATAAATAAATGATATTATATTTTATAATCAATAAGATTATATATATTTTACTACATAATTTTATTAATTATTTGAAGTCGTATGTAATTTTGTATTGATACAACAACAATATTAGTATCTATATATTTATAGATTTAGATCAATATAATTAAAGTTTTATTTTATTTTTCTCATGAAATTTATTTACAAAATGCAAAAAAGCATTTCTCACAAAATAATGGACTAAATTTTCTTTTATGAAATATATATTAGTTTGTGTTTTTATTTTTTCACATATATATTAGTACATTTGAATGATACTTTTATTGTGTACATGAATGAGGATCAAGATCTAAAATTATGTTCGGTTCCACTATATAATTTAAGATTCAACATAACAAAGAAAAAGTCATTTTCAGAAAAGGGAAAAGTATGAATTTTATTACAAATGATTATTATTTTGTCAAATATATTACAACATATGCATATTATCAAAATATATTAAAAAGTACCAGTTTTGTAAAAGATATATGATAGGAGCCGATTTCCGGCGATGAAAAGTTAACGTGGCATACTGGATGACACATCACCATTTAAAATTACACGACATCGTGCAAATATATTACAAACTATTATAATTTTCTCAATCGTATTATAAATTATATATATCCTAAATAAAAGCTCATACTATCAAATTTATTCTTTTGTTACGAAAATATATTTATTTGTATTTTAAAATGTTAATAAAAATTTAGTTATATTCATAAATATTTAAATAAAAATCTTTGACAATTTTTTAAAAAGAAAAAAAAAATGCATATTTTAAATTTCCTATTTATTTTTCTCTCATATCTCACTTTGCCAAACCAAAAAATTAACTCTTTTGTTTAGCGAGGTGTGAGACCATAGCAAAAGTATAAGAAAATTAAAATGAATGCTTTTCATAAATTTTTTTTCCTTTTTATTTAATTTGTCAAGAATTTTTATTTAAATATTTTAAGCATAATTATATGATTTAAATATTTTAAATATAAATAAATATATTTTCATCATAAATTTAAAATAAATTTGATTGTTTTAAGTATTTATTTTAAAATATATATAGTTTGCAATATAATTGAGAAAATCACAATTGCTTGTAATATATTCATAAAAATTACAATAATCTGTAATATATTTGTACGATGACATGTGATTTTAAATGTTGACATGCCACCCGGCAAGTCACGTCAACTTCTCGTAATCAGAAATTCGCTCCCGACATAAATTTGGAACAAAACTAATAGTTTGTAATATATTTTGATAAAATACATTTTTTTGTGATATATTTGAGAAAACCATAATAGTTTGTAATATAATTGATACTTTTTCCTTAAAAAAAATAAATTCATCCTAACAAAATTATGATCAAATTTTCAAAATATTTTGTTTAAGATTCTAACCTGCAATAAATAAGATAATTCTTAAAAAACGATACTTATGCTTTTGAGAAATAAAGTGTCACAAATAATTTCCTTTAACTTTTTATTAATATATATATATATATATATATATATATATATATATATTTTGTATACTTATGGATTTTTTTCTAGATCAATACAATACTCTGTTAATATTAAATAAAAAAGGTTATAAATGATAATTTTTTTGGATGAGATAATTTGGGTTATTAATTTAAATCTTTTGATATAGCTAATATTTCTATATTGTTAATTTTATTATAGAATTAAGTGGTTTAAAGATGTATAAATAGAGAAAAAATGTAGATATATTAGTTAGAAAAAGAAAAAATAATAAAATAATAATGTGAGTGGTAATTTTGGAGGGAAAATGACAATTTTGTAATTATTGCAAACATTTTGCTTTTGTATATAATATATAATAGATAATATTAGACGTGTCAATTAAAATATACTCGCCCCATCTCGGTCTTTTTAGGTCCTCTTCTTTATTTTTCATAAATCTCGGTCTACGACTACAACAGAATCGTCATTTCAAATTCCATCCAATTCATGCCGCATCTACTTTCGGAAGAAGACCCTAAAATTCGAAGTGGAGCAGCATGGAAACAACGCTGACTAACACGGCGGCGGAGACGGTCTCTTCACCCTCATCCCCGCCCCCATCGCCGCCGTGGATCGAGCTGCCGGGAGACGTGACGGCGAATATCCTGCAGAGGCTGGGGTTTGAAGAGATATTGGAGAGTGCAGAGAAAGTGTGTACTACATGGCGGAAAGTCTGTCGGGATCCCTCCATGTGGCGGGTGATTGAATTGCAATGTCAGAATTGCGATATTAAGGGGTATAATCTCATATGCCGCTATCTAGTGGACCGTAGCCAGGGACAACTGACCGACCTGAATATCTCTTTTTTCGGCGATGATGAATTGATACACTACATCGTCGATCGGTAAGGTTTTCTCTTTCGTTAATTTGGGGCAATCGTGATTCTTTACTAGATTTGCTTTATGTGTGACTTTTATTTTTAACTTTACCAAATATTGGGTACATGCGTTTTTATGAAAGGGAGATTTTATTGCTATCGAGTATCGAGTTATTGACGGTGAGTTATAGCTTCTGGGAGATTAAGTTTTGATTAGTAAATTTTTTAGCACACTTTCAAGTCTCAGCTGTCTAAAAGCATATGCAAATAGCAGGAAAGCGCCTTTTCTTTTTTCACTTGTTTTGCAAAAGGAATTGTTTTCGTGTGTTGAAGGGAAATTAGCAATTTAGCACACGGCTGGCTTTCTTCCATCATAGTTGTGATGATTCTTTTTGGGCTTTCATTTGTGTGAATTTTTTTGCTTAATCTTCGAATGGAAAGAACTTCCAAATATGTGATCTCCTCAAATATTCAGTCAGAACCCTGCTATAAGGAATTGCAATATATTTGAACTTACTTTGGTGTGCTCGAACCATGTTAAACTGAACTTTTAATATCGTGCTTTCAATTGAAGTAGTAATACTTGCTTTAAAGAATAATATATGTGTAAAACGTCTTATTTCTTGAGTATGCTGCAATTTTGAGATTTTAGTGATATACATTTTTCTTTGACTCTACTTACTTTCAATTTATCATATGTTATCCGTCTCTGTACCTACTATTACTAATTGCTCATGTTTTTAGAAGTTTCCTCCATGTTGTTGGGTTGACATTCTTTCCCATTCTTATCCAAGAATCACTTATGTGGTCTTATGTTCTACTCTTTTAACAGATCCAGTAATCTTCAACGCCTTACAATTGCAAATTGCTATCAAATAACGGGATCTGCTTTGTCCGAGGCAGTTAAAAAGCTTCCACAGTTAGAAGAGTTGCACCTTATTTTGATGGGCTCTGTCCATGCCAATCATATTGAGGCTATTGGTATTTCTTGTCCAGTGCTGAAATCATTTACATATAATAGCTGCCCAACACTTCCAGATGTGGATGAACTTACCAAATCAAAACTCTGTAATGCATATGCTTTAGCAATTGGAAAAACTATGCCAAATTTGCGCCATCTTCATCTTCTTACAAATTGGATGAAAAATGAGGGACTGGAAGCGATTCTTGATGGCTGTCCCCACCTTGAATCTCTTGATATCCGGAAATGCTCAGGTCTTGATCTACAAGGGGCTCTTGGCAAGAGATGTTCTCTGCAAATAAAAAACCTGAGAGGCCCTTCTGACCCCATCTGTGATTTTTCGTGGGCTGGCGTTAGTGAAAATTTTATTGTTGGGCTCCGTTCGATTGCTGATATAACCGTAGCTGATATTGAACGTATATCAGCTAATTTTAATTTTGATTTCGATGATGATGGTTTTTATGAGGATTGAGTACTTGTAATCTTGGAAAGGTTGAAAGTCGGCACTTATTGTGTATAGTTAGTTTTCTGGTGGTGATTCTACTTGTTTTCAAATGGTTTTGTTCACTGTATTTTCACCTATATTCTATTTCTATCCTTGGTTTTTTCTCTTCTTGTACATGTTTATGGCAATATTAATTGTTGTTCGTGACCTACTAATATTAATTTTCGTTTGGCTCTTGTTTTGTTCCAACTTTGATAGACAAAAGTAGTTGGCTCCCTCTATTTTTCAACTAATCATTTTATTTGCATGTGAATGTTTTCACCATGCCAATTTGGATTATTATATTTATTTATCCTCAATTCTTAAGTATTTATAGAACTCTGTCACACTTTCATATCATATATTTTGTTATGTAATTCTATCATGATAGAATCTCATAAATTTAAAAGTATGGTATATAATTTCATAAATTTTCAAAATTGAGGATATATACTTACAATTTTGCAAGACATGAGCTTCTTAATTTTCTTCTTGAGCTTTATATGAATCGGCAATGTTAATTGTTAAATTGAACAATTTTAAATATAATTAAATTTGTAGTTTAGTTTCAATCTCTATTATCCAAACTATTTTATTTTTCTTATTAAATTTTTTATAACATCTTTTTTAGTTTCCTATTTCTAAGTTTAGTATTAAGCAATATTATTTTTTAAATAAGATAAGTTTAAGAATGTTTGTTTCCATTTTTATAGGATGAACGTTCCATAAAATAAGGAGGAGAATCAGGGTGATTCTTGAGTAATCGCTGCAAATGAAGTGATAGGTGAAGAAATATAAAGGAATGAAGTTTTTTTGAGAACCAAGCAAAAAAGGGATTGAATTTTCTACTACTTTCAAAATTGATTGTGCGAAAAAGGGTTAATCTCGGGATTGGACTGTCCTACGGTTAATCTGAAATAAATCGAGTGCAAGATATTGAATTAGTCTAGGTATTTGTCAGTTTTAGTTTGAATTTGTTGAAGGAAGGTTTCTAGAGTTTGAATTTTTTTTCATTTTTTTGTATAGTAAATTTAATACGCTTTTACTAAATACTTACCTTTCATTTTATAATTTTGTGCTTATTATTTTTCTGCTGCATGTTGCTCTGAATGTTACAACATTCAGAACAATATTTATTTTGATTGTGCAAACGAGTTTTTTTTTTTTTGTTTAAGTTTTTTATTTTTTTTTGCTGCATATCAGACCTCAAATTTTAACAATAACTATTTTTGTAGGTAAAATGTATTATATTTAGTCCATAAAAACTATCATATAATCACCAATATATAGAGCGAAAATCTATTCTAACAATTTGGTTAAGTATAGTTCAATAAATGGCAACCATTATGAAAAACTCCACAAAATAGCAAAAGTACCTTTTCATCAATTTTTCTTCCATAAATACCCTTCAATCATTTCTCTTTTATTTATTTCAATTATATTCATTTTGCCTTTAAATGGGAATAGTCCATCACGACCATATCAGGCCCATCATGCTTCCGTATAATGTAAAATTCAAATACGCACCAAATTCATACCTTTTTGACCGGAATACTGTCGGGTATTTCCTCGCCGAATTTTACGGGCACCTCCCAACCACCGATCGCAATCTATGGTTTTCTGCACGAAGACTCCTTCAACAGCATTCAGCACTACCTTGGTTCGTTTCCTACACCGGGTGTATGACAATTTTTTGGTTTGTAAAGAAAATACGAATACAAGAAGAGATGAGCAAAAGCTCTAGGGATCGTTTATTTCAAGAAATATAAATATTTATTACATAAGTAATCTCCTTTTGGGAGGAGACTAACTTGTTTAGCTACTCATGGTAGCTAAAGAACTTGCTCTCATAGAGAGAGAGAAGAACTAACTATTACAAGAGCAGAGAGGAAAGTTTGTTTTCAGAATGAGAGAAAGAAAATCTAAGTTGCTCGATGATCCTTCCACTTTGCTCTTGCTTCTTTATATAGAGGTTGGATCCCCTATTAACTTGGCCGATCATTATCTTTATAATTGACTCGGCCCCATTCTTTAATAATGCCACCGAAAGTTAGATGGACGCATGTGCCCATTTTCTTCTGTCGGTCCCTTGCTTTAATCCTGCACCATTGCTTTTGGCCTCGGATTCCTTGTGAGTGCTGTTACTGTTTCACCAGCTGCCCCTGCATTTGTTGTTATGCGTCGGCATAACATTATTGAAGCCATTATTTTGGCTTTTCAGCTTGTATGGTCCACCTTTGTTTTCTTGCGGACCCGAGAGCCTGTTGATTCACATGGCTCTACTATTCTTTTGGCCTCCTTGGCATTTTTCCCCGTGGTACCTTGGATTCCTCTTGTTTTGTCCATACTGCTTTTGGGCGGAACCCTTTTCCAAACTCTGGCTCCTTCTGGTTTGGGCAGTCAGAACAAATTCGGTTCGCCCAATGGCCAAAGTGGCTCATGTTGCAGTATTTACGATGAGTTTCTTTGCTCACCGCAATCTTGTTTTCCCAGAGCAAAGACCTTTTCTTTTCGAATAAGTCCTCTGCAAATCTGGTAGTTTTTCCTTTCATGGTATTTAACAGGAAAGATCCGTTCGCCGAATTCTGGTAAAATTTGAACGGAAACTTGACTTTTTCCATCTCTGTAAGACAGACCCATAATCCCCAAGCTCGCCTTGTGGTAATTTGATCTTCAGTGACCGTGGCAATCAATGGGGTATCTTGTGCTGGAGCTTTGATGTTTTCCAACTCCCTGGATATTGGTCTTCGAAGCCTAATATAATGGAAGGCCTCGTGATTCCCTTTTCCTACTGGTTCTGGTGCTGCACTAATGAAGTATAACTCCAGAACATCACCTCGGCTAAGCTGATCGTTATTAGCCCAGGTTTCATGAACCGCCTCCTGTATCCACTTGGGTAGACACTTTAGTTCTGCGAAGGCTGGTGACATGGTCTGAACTGAGGCTAATGCCCCAAAGTCGTACCATTGCTTGACATCGTGTGGACTGGATCCTGGCACCATCCACACCCTTGGATATTTTCCAGAAACATCAACCCTGCATTTTGATGGATTGAGTCCCTGTCTGGTGTGAAGTTTCTCCCAATTGGACTGATAAACCTGCCACGTAGAAACTTCAAGTTTGTTAGTATTAATCTTAGAATTGCCTGCCAAAGGCCTAAGATTAATCTCTCCCTCTTTAACCCCAGAGGTGTTGGGTTGGCTTGATGATTCAGGTTGGACCCCTGATCCTCAATTTTCTCTTGGGCCTGTGCTTCCGAAGAATCCACCGGCTTAGAGCTTGTGCTAGGGGTATTCGATTCCCCTACTTCCATTTTACAGGCCGGTACTGCTAACTCTCCTCTTACCAACGGTGAGTTGATAGCCCGGAGGAGTGGCTCTCGGATTGCCGACCAAAGTTGTACTTTAGCCTGCAAACATGCTTGTATTCGCGCATTGACTTTTTTACGGTCGACTTGCTGCAGTCTTCCTGCTTGATCAGCATGAAGACATAGCTCGTTCCACTCTCTTTGAAGCAACTCCATATTTTCAGTGAAGTGCCTATGAGCAGTGATGATGGAATCAGCCTCAATCCCTTCCATCCCTTGTTAGAAAATCTGCAAGAATATTTTCATGAGATTTTATCACAACAATATCAAATACATAGTATTGACATTCAGCTTGCCATCGGATTAATCTAGCCTTTTTGGGCTTAGATTCCATCTTGTTTTTTAAGAAAGCTTTAACCTGCGTGTTATCAACTTTCAAGGTAAATTTCTTTGCTAATAAAAATAGAGGCCATTTCTTAAAGGCTTTTCGAACGGCAAAGAATTCCTTTTCTTTGATATGCCATCGTATGGCTTCGCTTTCTGTAAACAAACCACTACAATATCTGCACGGTTCTTCTCCTTGTGGTGTGATCTTCGTGAGCACTGCTGCCCACAATGGTCACTGGCATCAGTATACAGAATAAGATCATCCTCATCCTGCGGTATAGCCAATTTTGGGAGATTTTTGCAAATCTCTTTTAATTGCCTTAAACCCTGTCGATGCTCATCCGTCCATATGAATGGAACGTCTTTCTTCAGGAGGTTACTAAAAACCTTTCTATACTTTACAAGATTTTTAATAAAAATTCCTGCAAAATTTACTACTCCAAGAAAGCTTTGTAGTTGTTTCTTCTCCTTAAATTCTTCAGAAAATTTCTGCACCTTTTCTACGATGTGGTCTTGCAGAATAATTCCTGATTCATCTATCTCAATACCCAGAAACTCCATTTTCCGAGTAGCTATTACTGCCTTCTTTTCTGACAGTACCAATCCTTCTTTATGACAAACATCTGCAAAAATCTCAAGATGTTTGACATGTTCATCTATATTTTTTGATGCAATCAGAATATCATCAATATAGACAAACATAAACGAGAAATAATCTTTGAAAAGATTATCCATCTTTCTTTGGAAGATCTGGGGTGCATTAGCTAACCCCATAGGCATTACATTCCAAACATAATGCCCTTGTGGTGTTGAGAAGGCTGTAAATCTTTTACTTCCTTCATCCATGCGTATCTGGTAAAAACCTGATTTACAATCAAACTTCGAGAATACCTTAGCATTACGTATGCAGTTTATAAGGTGTTCTCTACTCGGGATAAAATATCCATCAAACTCCAGTATATCATTAATACCCTTGTAATTAATGACTAACCTGGGTTTACCTCTTTTGATCTCACCATGATTTCTTACCAAGAATCCCGGACTGCTGTATGGGGAGTTTCCTGGTTCGATGAGTTTGAGATCAATGTGTTCCTTGATGATTATCCTCATATCCTTTTAATCCTGGACATTCATCAAGATTGGCTTGTATCTAACAAACTCAAATTCTTTACCTGATTTTACCTTCAGGGTTGCTTTGAGTTGGTTCCTGTCCCACCATGCCAAAGGATTTTCATTATAGCATTTTGTTATCTTTCTTTTGACATCGGTTAGGGATACTTGTACCTCTTCCTTAATATCTTGATGCGATACTAAGAATGCCTTAAGAACCTGGATTTCTAGTTCCTCAAGATCTTTATCCATTCGGAAACTTAGAACTGCTTCTCCAAATCTCCGTTGATCCTGTATTTTTGGGTGTCGAAGATTTCCTTCATCACCACGCTTGCTGCGAAAACTAAGTGGCATTTGTCTATTAAATGCCCCTTTCAACCGCTGGACAATGATCTTATGATCACAGACTGTTGTGAAAATCAGTCTTCTGTTGGTGTTGTCCTGCGTATATCTCTTAAACATTTGTAGGAAATTGTTTCCTAACAATATGTCTGCTCCTGTATCATGGAAATAAATTGGTGGAGTTTTTACCTTATACCAAGGTGTCTGACCTGCTCCTCCAATCAGAATTTCCGATTGTTTTACCCCTTTGGATAGGAGTAAAATTCTCTTGGAGAAATCTCTTCCGACAATAGGATTGAGATCTTCTTCGAGATTGTCTGGGAAGACTCCTCGCCTTGCAGTGCATATTCCTGCACCTGAATCAATATAAGCTGCAAAGTATTCAGCTTTATATTTTTCATATAACATCCCAATAGAGATGTATATGGAGAATGGGCTTGTCATACTATCAGAAGTTGCTTTCCCCTGAAAGTAATTATCATCCCATCTTCCTTCTGGTTCCAAGGCTTGAACTTTTCCAGGAAGTCAAGTCCTAAGGTTAGAACTCCAGCTTCTCTTTCTGCTCGTCCTTCTAACTCAATCGTCATTGCTTCAATATCAATATTGGCTTTGTAGTGACCGATTTTTGGTTGCTGCAAATAATACAAGGTATCACAAGGAAAATTATTTTCCCATCTTGTACTATCAAACCTTGTTTCGATCTCTCGCCAACCTTCTGGGCATTGGATCTTTATCCTGCTATATCTTGGTTGTCGGAAATCTTCTCGATAGGAAAGGCTGCCTGCAAACTGTGTCCATGGCAGACTCATTACTCTATCACCTTGGAAAGATAGCCTCCTATTTTCCAATTTGAGGCTTTCATCATATGTCAGTAAGGGCTTATCCCCTATCCTGATGCTTGTAGCTCGTTGTAGTGGCATCTCCGTTCTATCTGGAGCAATAACCCTTGCCACTTCTTTGAAGATATCTGGTATCTCGATATACTGCTTTCCCAAAAATAGATCTGTATGATGGGAATTAGAAAGCGCATAAGATACCTGATATGTTAATGAACAAGGTCGGTTTCCCTCGTAGCTGATATCCCTCTTGAAGTCTTGATACAGCGTCAGGGCTCGACTGAAATCTTTATCCCCTAGATTGTAAGATATCTTGGGATAAATAACACCTATGATCTGTTTGGCACATAGGTTTCTTGAGATTGTGCCTATTAGTGCATCCTTGTGATTCCTGATACGCTTATCGCAAATTGCGATATCAATTGGCGTATCTACTCCCGCTGGTAGGGCTGATTTGAGAATAATCTGGACAGCCCCTATATGAATCCAGGACATTGTCTTTCTTATCTCTGGCTTCAACGTTGTTAGCACTTCTCGAACATCACTGAATGGAATCAGTTGCAATTCCACCTGATTTCCAGTGCATTCTATTGGAAGTGACATCTCTTTTCTTGTAATCTGATAGACTACATGGTGCTTTCTTCCTTTGGGATTGAAGTTGCTAAGCACCCTCCCAAGCTGGTTTGCCGTATATTCAGGCTTTTCCTCATGATCTTATCGATCATACTCTGCGAGATAATAGTTTGACTAGTGAATCCAGTCTCATCTTCTCGCTGCTTGTGTAAGCCCTCAACTCCACTCTGGTTCGGATTCTGAACTACTTTCTCCATCAGAGCTTTCGTCGCTGAACATCTCTTCTTCTTCGTATATACTCTCGTCCGAGGGTATATCTTCAAATTGGTACACCTGTACCAAATCCTGATAGTAAACTGCTTCTTTAATGTCTGGTGCATTCTCGAAGCTTTTTACTCCTCTTTTTTCGGGGCAATTGATTGAGATATGCCCTTTTGCTCCACACGTCCAGCAATTGCAGTCTTTAAAACTTTCGTTAGCTCTAGTGTGAGCTTTTCGAAAGGTCTTCCTCATCGGAGTTCGTTGTGACGAACTTGCTCCCCGTGAGGATCTGCCTCTTACTGGTCACTTCTTTGACCAGATTTGTAGAATCTGGCCTTTTGTCTGGTCCATCTGGATCTGGGCTTCCAGTATCCTTTTCTTGGACCTTCTCTTCTGGAATAAGGATGAGCATTATACCTTTTGCTCTTCCTTAGCTGGTGGACCTCTCTTCCAATGATCGTTGGTAGATCATTTGCCGAGCAATCCAGAGGAGAATATTTATTCATCCTCCTAAGCTTCTTGTAATTCTTTTGTAGAGCGGCTTGTGTACACCAATCCGCCAGCTTTTCTTTAACAAAAGGCATTCATCTCCCGACATTATCGGGATTCCCTGGGACATATTCGTCGATGAACATCTCCTTCCATGGGCTTGGAAATTTTGTGAAGAAGATTTCTGCACAAATTTTCTCGCTCACACCTGAATTCCATTGGTAGATGTGATACAACTTGAAGAATTTGTCAATCGACTCCTTCTCCATGTCGATTAGCTTTAAGTTGAGTATGGCCTTTGCATTCTTTTGCCTCTTCTTGGCGGCCAATCCTCCTTCCCCGCAATGATCCATCCCGAGGAACGTGAATTTAAACCCATAAGCCATTTTATCCACAATTGCTGTGAATGATTCTGGCTTTAGGATTTCTTCTTTGACTGCTGGAATTTCGATCGTCCACATTGTCTTGGCGATCCCTAGCAGACTCATTTCTAATAATCGGATGAATCCTGCTCTATCCAGATCCAAAGTTCCTGCTGCGATCCTCATGGCTGGCGCCCATTCATCTATGGTTTTCTCTATCTCGTTGAAGTTGATTTCATCGAGATCTAGCATCAAACCATATGGATGAATTGGGTTTAGGCTTGTCTTTCCTAGAGGCGTATCTCGGAACTTTGGGATTTGTTTTCGCACCCTAGTTCCCACGAGATTATTGATTCTTGGCCTCTTCGTACGGTATTCCTCACCCACATAGAAGTCCTGCTCATTTCGTATCTCGGTATCTTGGGGTTGAGGGTTTCCACCTTGTTCCGGTGGTGCTTGTTGTTGCATCTGCTGCTGCATCTGTTGCTGCATCTGCTGTTGCATCTGCTGTTGCTGCTGCATTTGCTGCTGGGCTATATCTGCCGGCACCTGTTGTATAGGTGGGATCTATTGTCCATGAGGAACGAGTGCTCCATCTGCAGCGTTCATCCTCAGATCTACCATATTTAAATTGGCAAAAGATTCTGCCAATTCTTGTAGGTCCTCTAACTGTATTCTATCGAAGGATGTCATTCTTCGATAGTTCTCAACAGCTGACAAAGCTTTTCTTTGTCCGTCAGCTTTGGTTCTTCTTTGGCTTTGGCTAGGATTTTTACTTTGCCAAAGTCGATCGGCTTTCTCCTACTAGAACTCGCTTGAGATTGTTCTAGTGTTTGAATCCTTCTTTGAATGTCTAATAATACATTAAACATTTCTTCTTGTTGTAAGGAAATTTCCCTTACCCTTTGTGGTACGCCGTACATGCTATTGCCGTAGTTTTGTACCATCTTTTGTATCTCCCTCAAATCCATTGAGAGTTTGGACGAGTCTGGCTCGATCTCGCTAAATCTGGGCATGATCTCATGACACTCTCGTTCCATCATTGATGGGTTCGTTGGTGTCCTGCTTGTTGAGCTTGAATATCTTCGTGATATCCTTGCCATCTCCGGATGTTCCTTGAACATTCGTTTATGCCAAGTTGACATACACGAACGTATCTTTCATCACACCATCCATTGGTGATTCCCGTAATGATGGTGTAGTTCAACCTATCCTCCCAGTAAATTAACATTTCCTGGTAATCTTGTTTATTTCCTTGTATCAATTCCAGGGTTTCCCTGAAAATTGCGCATCTCGGACATTCGTCCTGATTCATATTTTCTGTGTGTCTCCTCCTTTGGTTAGGATAATACTTATTACTAATAAATATAAATTTTTCTTAAAATAAACACCTAGGCTCTGATACCATTTTGAAAGCGCGGAATTAAATCAAGATAAATAAAGAAGAAATACATAGGAGGGTATAATTGGAATTTCAATTCCATTCAAACTTTGGTCAAAGCACTTTTGCTATATCCTGAATGTTTTTATAAGAGTTGCTATACGTTGAACTACACTTAAAATTTTTGCTATTTTTGATTATTACTCTATATAGATATGGATTTATTAAATTCTTACTCCTTTGAAATGGTCAAGATTTATCATAGTTACTTTTTTGTAGGTCAAGATTCTTCTTTATTATTTTTTGTGTTTTCTTTATCTAAATAGTAGTACATAATATTAATCAGAGTTCATCATAATAGTGAGAAGCAATATTGATTTCACAAGAACTATTATTAAATTTGTTATTCAATAAATTAAAATATTAACTAATTTTTTATTTAAGTATATAATTTCAAAAAAACAAAAAATAATAATAAAAGACATGCTGATGTGACAAAGAATTAACAAGATTATATAAATTTAAAGTATGGAACATAATTTCATAAATTCTCAAAATCGAGGATGGGGAACTATACTTATCATATATTAAATAGAATTAGGTATTGCATAATGGTCTATTTTTATTACAAAAATCTAGATTACTCTTAGAATATAGTTGATATAAATATGCTATTATGAATAGACCTATTTAATTTATTAATTATATACGAACTAAAAACATTCTATATAACTACAAAGAATATATAAAATATATTATATTCTTTATTAAATTGGGACGTACGAAAATGGAAAATAAGGCTATTAAAATGGGACGGAAGGAGTATTTTCATTCACCTATATTATCTTATCTTATTTTATATAATAAGAATTATTCTTATACAAATACAAATAAACAAATTAAAATAATTAATTAATAATAATGCAATATAGTACGACGCATCGCGTAGGTGCCATACTAATTGAAATGATTATTTGTGCATATACAGCTCATTTTAAGTACAATAAACATTTTAAATAAATGATATATTTAAACCTAATTAATAATATTATTATCAAATGTAAATTCATAATGGAACGTGAGACATCGAAATTGGATCGACTTTTAAGCTGGCCTTCATTCATTAACCTTTGGTTACTTTATGTCAATTAAAATAAATAAATTTGGAGTCGTCATTATAAGAGTTGGAAGTAAATCTCACGAACCAAAATGTTTATTGATGTATTAACACTATGAGATGTGTTGTTACTCTAATTTCAAGGTTGATTATTTGTTTTTATAGTTGGTTATCAAATTACTATAAAAATCAAGGCGTGTTATTTACTTTTTAATTTTTTTTAAATAAATAAATTATAATACTAAATTGAAACTGAAAAGAATTTAACTTTTGTTCTCTCGACATTAGAGATGAAAGGTAACTTTAAAATATATAATTTTCAATCTATTTTTAAAATTTAAAATTTTAATTATGTAAAAACCCCATCCCAAAGCAAAATCACGTCAGAAATATTTTTAATATTGTTGGAGTAGTCTCAATATAATTCTAGGAAGTAATTTTAGTGGGTCGATGAGACTAGTTCGAGGAAGTGGGTCGAGCCGTGTAGGTCGAGGAACTCGATGAGCAGTTCGAGTTGGCTGGATATGGAAAAAATATGGTGCATAACTTGTTTCCTTGTTGAACAAAATCTATCCTTATCAGTATTAGATAGGAATAAATCTATTAGAGATAGATTTAGATTTAGATATATCTTACCATATCTAGGTTTTATATTCCGTATGTATCTAGGAATATCTCCCTATATATACCCCTGCTCCCCACCAATTGTAATTGTCCATCAATTGTCACATACTTTGTATTTATTTCACCATAATAATATCATCACCGATGAGGCTTGAAGACTGGACGTAGAGCATAGCTTGAACCACTATAATTCTGTGTGTCGTATTAATTTTTGTTTATTATTTGTGTCTGCAATCGCTTCAATTCACAACAAATTGGTGTGGTGAACGTGGATAGAAGGATTGCAATGGGTTCAGCCAAATTCGAGGTAGAGAGCTTCACGGGATAATGATTTCGCTTTGTAGAATTTGAAGATACAAGCGTTGTTCGTGCAGCAAGGCTTGGACGGTTCCTTGAAGGGAGAGGCTGGGTTACACGATACGATTACGGAGCAACAGAAGAAAGACACACTAGCGAAGGCGCACAATGCGCTGATTCTGAGTCTCGGAGATACGGTGCTGAGGAAGGTGTCGAAGGAGAAGACGACAACGAAAGTATGGACCAAACTTGAATCCTTGTATATGAAGAAGTCCCTGGCGAATCGGCTCTATCTTAAACAGTCGTTGTATTTATTTAAGATGCAAGAGGGAAGACCGATCAACGAGCAGATCGACGAGTTCAATAAGTTGATCCTTGATCTGGCAAATATCGATGTGGCGATAGGTGATGAGGATCAGATGTTGATGTTGTTGAGTGCGCTGCCAAAGAGTTATTCGAACTTCAAGGAAGCTTTAATGTATGGAAGAGAATCATTGACCATGGATGAGGTTCAGTCTGCTCTAAGTTCGAAGGAATTGAATTAGAAGAACGAGGACCGAGAGAACTCTCATGGAGAAGGCCTGGTGGTGCGAGCGGCTCGAGGAAGACCAGAGATGAGGAACTCCAATAGGGGAAGTTCGAGGTCGAGGTCGAGGTCAAAGTCAAAGGAGAAGTTGAAGGTCAGGTGTTTTGTCTGCCAAAAGGAGGGACACATCACAAGAGATTGTCCGGATAGGCAGACAAAAGCAGGAGCAGCAGCAGCAGGCAGATGTAGCTGTTGCTGAGCAGGAATATAACTTTGGAGAGGCATTGGTGATTTTGAATGAGCGCTCGGAGAGAGAGAATGGATATTGGATTCAGGTTGTACATTTCACATGACACCTAATAAGTCATGGCTCGAAGGGTTCGAGGAGCAGGAGAACTCGAGTGTTCTTTTGGGTAACAATAACCATGCAAGGTGGTTGGAATGAGATCGGTGAGGATTAAGATATACAATAATACAGAAAGAGTACTTCAAGGTGTAAGGTATGTTCCAGAGCTTAAGAGAAACTTGATCTCTTTGGGGATGCTCGACGAACTGGGTTACACGATCAAGATGGAAGCTGGGACCGTGAAGGTTTGCAAAGGATCCTTGGTCTTGATGAAGGGAGCTCGAAGGAATGGTATTTACACTCTGATGGGGAGCACGGTGATCGGGGTGGCTTTGATTGTGACGGTTGATAAGTCAGTACTGTGGCACAGGCGACTCAGTCACGTTAGTGAGAGGGGGCTGCAGGAGTTATCAGAGCAAGATCTGTTGCTCGGGGATAATATCAGAGAGTTGGATTATGTGAGAATTGCATCTATGGGAAATCTCACCGGGTAAAGTTTGGAGTAGGTCGACAGAAAGCTCGAGGAACTCTGGACTACATCCACTCAAATCTATGGGGACCTTCAAGGGTCAGTTCGAATGGAGTAGCGAGGTACTTCATGAACCTCATTGATGATTAGGGGTGATCATGAGTCGAGCCAACTCGCGAGTTACTCGAGATCGACTCGTAAAAAACTCAAATTTGACTCATAGTTGTTCGAGTCAAGCTCGAGCTCGAGCCACTTGAGTAGCAGTCGAGTTCGAGCTCGAGCTTAATTTTACTCAACTCGATAGGCTCTCGAGCCTAAACGAGCTCAACTCTTGTTTTTGTATTTATATTCTCATCCCTCAAATTTTTATTATTTACATTTTTTACCCACACTATAAATTGAAACTAAACCCTAAATTTTTTTTTAAATTTTGTGTTTTCAAATTTTGAGCGCCGCAACCTCTTCTCTCACTTCACTCTCTTTCTATCGAATCTCCCATCTCTCAATTCTTGGTGAGTTGGTGCTGCATTTCTCATTCTCTGCTATAATATCCGCCACCTGCCAACCTCCACATCCATTTAATTCTGCCTTTAACGGATGGAAAAGCAACCAACACCTCCTCCTTGGCCCTGAATCACCACCACCACAAAATCAAATGCGACTAACGTCTTCTGTGTTGAGCAAGAACTGCCATCATCATAGAAACCCAAAATTGCCTCATCAGATATTTTCACTTCTACGGGCGCTCGAGCATAAAGTTTTTGAAAAAAATATTCAGATACAAGTTAAGCTCAAGAACTCTGCTCGAGCTCGATAAATTGAATCGAGCTTGAGCTTGAGCTTGAAAAATAGGGCTCGACCGAGCCGAGCTTGAGCTTGAGCCATAAAATATTGAGTCGAGCTCGAGCTCGAGTTTGATAATACTTGGCTTGGCTCGGCTCATGAGCACCCCTATTGATGATCACTCAAGGAAGGTTTGGGTTTACATCTTGAAGAATAAGAGTGCTGCTTTAGAGACCTTCAAGAAGTGGAAAGTGATGATCGAAAATCAGACTGGAAGGAAGGTGAATAGGCTACGAACTGACAATGGCCTTGAGTATTGCTCGAAGGAGTTAGAGAGGTACTGTTCGAAGTGGGGTATTGCAAGACATAAGACAGTGGCTGGAACACCTCAACAGGACAAATTGGCGGAGAGGTACAATCGGATGTTGCTGGAAAGAATGAGGTGCATGTTGTTCAGTACGAAGTTACCTAAGTTGTTCTGGGCAGAAGCGGTGACTATTGCAGCTTATTTAATCAACCGGTACCCCTCGACTGCACTAGGTTTCAAGACACAAGAAGAAATATGATCTGGTCATCCTCCGGATTTTAGCAACCTTAGAGCTTTTGGTTGCGTGTCTTATGCGAACATCAAAGAAGATAAGCTTGGGAGGAGGGCATTGAAGTGCATATTCATTGGGTACCCCGAAGGTGTGAAGGGGTACAAGTTATGGTATCTCGAGCCGGATATAAGGAAGTGCATCATTAGTAGGGATGTGACGTTCAAGGAGGATCTGGTAGGAGATCTAGATAAAGAGGCCAAAGAACGGGCTAATATTCACAAGAAATAAGTTGGTGCTCTCGAGGAATAGGAGCAGTCTGACAAGGTCGAAGGGAATAGATTAGTTGCTGAGATTGAGGTGGAGCCAACCAGTGGGTTGAAGAGTGCACCTCAGGTGGATGTTGAGACCAAGGTGGTTCGAGGGTCAGGTGCGCTTCAAGATCTCACGAGAGATAGGGAACAAAGGCATATAAGACCTCCCACTTGTTTCGGATATGCTGATGTGGTAGCATATGCCTTCGTTATGGCAGAAGAGGTAGAGCGGGATGATACTGAGCCAAAGAGCTATACCGAGGCCATAAGTTGTAAGGAGAGGCTCAAATGGCTTGATGCCATGAAGGAGGAGATGAGCTCCTTGAAGAAGAATAACACCTGGGAGTTGGTGGACAAGCTGAGGGAGAAGCAATCGATAGTCAGCTGTAAATGGATCAAGAAGAAACAGGAGGTTTCTGGGGTTAGATTTAAGGCTAGACTTGTTGCTCGAGGCTTCACACAACGGGAAGGTGTGGATTATGGCAAGGTGTTTGCACCGGTGGTGAAACAAAAGTTGATTAGGATGATCTTGTCGTTAGTTGCTCGGTACGACATGGAGTTGGATCAACTGGATATGAAGACCGCATTTCTATATGGAGAGCTAGAAGAAAGGATCCTTATGATGCAGCCCGAGGGCTTCGAGGAAGCCGGTAGTGGGAAGAAGGTGTGTCTTCTGAAGAAGTCATTGTATGGATTGAAGCAGTCTCCGAGGCAATGAAATAGGTGGTTCGACAAGTTTATGACTCAGTAGGACTTTGTTCGATGCAAACAGGACCCATGTGTTTATTTTCGAGGTGAAGATATGAAGACTCGAATTTATCTACTGTTGTATGTAGATGACATGCTGATAGCAAGTCGAGATAAGCAAGGGATAGCCGAACTGAAGGAAGCTATGAGTCAGGAGTTCGAGATGAAGGATCTCGATTGTGCTTGAAGGATCCTGGGTTTAGAAATAGTTTGAGACAGAGCTCGAAGAAGACTCACATTATCTCAAGAAGGATACTTGATGAAGGTTCTTGAGAAGCATGGAATGATAGATGTAAAGCCTGTGCTCACTCCGTTAGCAGCTCATTTCAAGTTGAGTGCTGCTGGGAAACTCCACGAGGAGGAACGAAAGCTTATGAGAGGTGTTCTTTATGCAAGCATTGTTGGTTCGTTGATGTATGCTATGGTCTGTACGAGATCGGATCTTGCTTATGCTCTCAGCATGGTTAGTAGGTTCATGGCCAAACCTAGGAAAGAGCATTGGATGGCTCTGAAGTGGGTCCTTAGGTATGTTCGAGGAATAGTCGGGAAGAGTCTAGTCTTCGAAGATGATGGTACGAGCTCGAAGCTCCTAATCGAAGGGTTTGTAGACTCGGATTATGCAGGATATATGGATACGAGAAAGTCATTGACAGGTTTTGTGTTCACATCATATGGAACTGCGATTAGTTGGAGAGCAAGTTTACAGAGAGTAGTTGCCTTATCTTCAACGGAGATGGGGTACATTGCCTTGACCGAAATGATTAAGGAAGTTATGTGGTTGCTCGGGTTTATGAATGAATTGGGGATTGATCAAGGAAAGATGAAGGTTTCCTGTGATAATCAAGGTGCTTTGCAACTGGCAAAGAATGATGTTCATCATGAGAGAACTAAGCACATCGATGTGAAGTTCCATTTTATAAGAGATGTGGTTGCAGCCGGAGAGGTCGAGCAGCACAAGGTCAATACCCTCGATAATCCTACGGATATGATTACGAAGCCAGTTCCAAGTACTAAGTTTGAGTACTGCTTGGAACTGATCAAACTGTTGAAGTCGAACTGAAGAGGAGGTGCCAAGCCGAGGTAATATTGAGCCTAAGGTGGAGAATTATTGAAGTAGTCTCAATATAATTCGAGGAAGTAGTTTGAGTGGGTCGAGGAGACTAGTTCGAGGAAGTGGGTGGAGCCGTGTAGGTCGAGGAACTCAATGAGCAGTTCGAGTTGGCTGGATATGGAAAAGATATGGTGCATATCTTGTTTTCTTGTTGAACAAGATTTATCCTTATCAGTATTAGATTTGAATATGAATAAATTTATTAGAGATAAATCTTACCATATCTAGGTTTTATATTCCTTATGTATCTAGAAATATCTCCCTATATATACCCCTACTCCCCACCAATTGTAATTGTCCATCATTTGTCACATACATTGTATTTTCTTCACCATAATAATATCATCACCGAGGAGGCTTGAAGAGTGGACGTAGAGCATAGCTCGAACCATTCTTTGTGTCGTTTAATTTTTGTTTGTAATTTGTGTCTACAATCGCTTCAATTCACTACAAATATTTTTGTTGAAAATATTTCTAACTATCTCTAGACATACTACTAATCTAGACCTACTACTTTATGGTTAAAATCTATATTTTCAATAGATAGTTAGAAATATTTTTAACAAAAGTCATTTTGAAATTCAAATCCACAAAAGTTAAAACATGGAGCAATTTTTCTATGTATAAATATATCAGTTTCATTTATACATAACATAACATTATAAGTGACGGCCTTGAGGTTGTGCAAGAGCTGCATCGTACGGGGTCTTCGACCCATCGGGCACCATTTTATTTTCTGGATAGGTTTATGTGTTTCTCTTGTTGGTAATTCGGGTACTTCGTAGTAAATTCCCGATGTGAGATGTTTAATTTTGTCAAAATTAAATATTACCAACATAATCTACGCGAAGAGTAGATGATCATGGTATATTTATTTTCTCAAAACCGAATTCCGGTGAGTGAGAAATGAGTCCACGAAGTGACACGGTTGGTGGGATTATTACATGAAGTGAACATGTAATAAATGAAGTATCCCACATTGATTAATTAAAGTAATTAATCTATGTTTAAATACCTTAATGGTTGAGGTGTGTAATAAACAAGTGTGCAGTGTATGTGGCACCCGGTGGCTCGCCTCGCGCGCCGCCGCCGTCGCTCGCCTCGCCCCTGAAGGGATTTCTTGTGAACCAAATCACAAAATCCAACTGAACCGGATCGATTTTATGGATATTGCATACAATCAAAATTCACGATAAAACCTAGCATGCTCCTATGAATTTAATTCGATTCGTGGATTGAGGGATTACCGTAAATCCGTAGAGTCTGATCCGATCTTTTGCGTTTGAATATCCAATTTCCAATTCAACCACGCGATTCGATTTAATCTGCGGAAACAGAAATTAGAACCCTAATTTCTTGATAAAATCAAAAACAAAGAAAAGAAGAAAAAGAAAATCTTGTTCTCCAGATCAGATCTTCAGGGCTGTGTCCCAATGCTGTTCAGATCTGCAACTGGTGAGGACTCCACAGATCTGTGTTGTAGGCCGGAGCAGAAAAATCCTTCTCCTCCCCACTACAGGCGCCGCCCCTCTCTCTCTTGCCTCTAGGGTTTTTACTGATTTGAATAATCACAAAAGTGGCTAGGGTTTCCAAGAGAGAGTGGTCTATTTATAGACCCAGGATTTTATCCCTAATGGGCTACTGGGCCTTTTTTCAGCATATTTAATTGGGCCAGACCTGTGACCTAATGCAAATAACAAAGTGGGCCTATAAATTAATTAATTCCCATGTCCACAACCCAGGACACAATTAATTAATTAATATTAATTCTTTTTCACCGCAGAATTAATACTGACCTACCCCTTTATTACCACGTTATGAGAACGGGTTGCATTAATTGAGAATCCCCATATTTAAGGTTACCGGACATTCATTAATTAATCGGAGCTTCTGACAATCTCTATCTACAATTAATTAATATCTTATTATTCCTGAGTAGTACCACTCAATCCTTATCACTCATGCCTGAACTTAATCAGCCTGTAGGACTTTGGCACGATGAATGTCATTGAGCTCCTCAGGGAATGTCCCCATCTTATTACTCGGATATGGTTACCTAAACCCAGTGTCAGGCGGTACTACACGAACTGCTGTTACCCAAGATGCGGAAATACGAGCAAGTTACTCAGGCTCTCCACCATGGCAAGTCAAAGCAACAGTCAACCCGTGCAAACCCCTGAACCTTCGTTAGGGTTTGGACTCAATCAATATCGAGATCTTGTATTCGCTGATGTCAGACAGTCGAATACATCTCACTGCGGTCCATCAATACGCCACCCTTGCGTACCAGCATGTCAAGTAACCAAGACAGACTACTTATTCCGACAATGCTGCAGCCATCCGGATAGACGTATCCTCATACGCTGTCTCGGCTGTGATTAGGTTTATGTCTCACTAGGTCAAGTTATCATACTGTCTTCTGCGATCTACAACACGCCGTATGATCGTCCCTATCGGTAAGACAAGAGGATACCATTGTTACATACATGTAAGATTGTTTGACAGATAGGAGAAATAAACCATCGTATACTCATTATAATAAATGCTTTTAGTATACAAAACCCATCAATCTCCCACTTATACTCAAAGCATAACTAAGCTATTACAGAGTATACAGTCCGTCTATCTAGCTTGCTATCTCTTTAACCACTGTCAGTGGTCGGCATCCACCTCAGACCCAGCTCATGAATATGTCTTTCGTAAACTTTATTTGGCAAGCTCTTTGTAAATGGATCAGCAAGGTTGTCCTTAGTGTCAATCTTCTTGATCAGCACATCATCTCTCGATACAATTTCTCGTATGATATGGTACTTGATAAACACTCATTCTGTGCATTTTATTGATGTGTTTATGCTTAGATTATACTTCAACTGAGCCAATTGCGTGGTGTTTTCGTGCGTTATTCTTATTATTTGAAGAAATATTACGTTTGGCTTGTTTGATTGTGTTTTGGGCAGATTTTAGGCATTTCTGAGAGTTAAATGTGATGATTGAGAAAGCATCCGAGGAACTGATCATGTCGGCATGCACTGAGAGGAGAAAAAGTTAGAAAATGACGAAGAAATCGTGAAGACTGGGTTCGAGACACAACCGGCGAGGAAGGTGGCACAACCGGCGACCAAGCTTACCTACCCGGCGATTGCTCCTCTCATCCGGCGAGCTGCTTCACAAACGGCGAGCAGCCTTCAAATCCGGCGTTCCACCTGCACAGCCGGCGACTGCCCTGCAAAGCCGGCGACCGCCCCTCCATGCCGGCGGATCGCCGGTCCTGCTTTTCTTCCTCTAGAGACAAAACCGGCGATCGCCCCTCCATTCCTGCGATCGCCGGACGTGAACTCTCTGCTCGTGATTTTCCGCGGTTTGACGAATTAAATCGTATCTCCTGGCCCAAGTCACGTATTTTCCCATATCTTTCAAGATTAAAAACCTCTCTCCTATAAATATAAGTTCCAGAAGTCAGAAAAAGGTTCTACAATTATTATTCCCACATTCCTACATTCCGAAATTATTCCCAAGGCTAGAACGAGGGTTTTTCTGCAGAAATTCAAGGAGAACTGGAAGAGCATGCCAGGATTTGAAGATTGAAGACTACGGGTTTTTAATTTCCTTTTCCTGTTTTTATGACTCTTCATCTCTTTGTTTTTCTAGGATTTAGCATGTCTGGCTAAATCCATATTTGGATTCTAGGGTTTTGAAGCTTTGTATTTATTCATTCAACATTTTATGCAAATTTAATGTTCCTTTTCCTCTGATGTTCTGATTTAATTTGAGATTTTCAATAATTGCATTAACTGATCATTAATTGTGATTTGAATTGATAATTTTTGAACCGAGAGGTCTAGGTTATCAATTAAGACGCAAATTAATCAGATTTATTAGAACAATTATCCGAGAGGAAGTTGAACTTTTAAAGGGTTTTAAATCCAAGGTTTTTATCAAGAGTAAACGTCCTTTTGCGCATCCGAGAGGAGTCACTAGGTCTTTTATTTCCATGTTATGGTTAAGAATCCGAGAGGGTCGCCTGATAACATTTTCGCGATTGCTCACATCATTGGAAATTAAATTGGGATTGAATTGCATGAAAACGTTGTTTGTTTAATATTCAAAGTGGATTACCCTGGAATCCTATTTTCTCATTGTTTTCTAAAATCTTTAATTAAACCTTTTTATTTTATTTCTGCGTTTAAATCAATTAGTTAGATAAAACCAAATTCACTTTATGATTTGCCTAGATAGTAGTAAAATATCTACGTTTTAGTGCTTAGTTGTACTTTGATCCTGCAGTCCTTGAGTTCGATAAATTATTACTTGCCCTCTGCAGTGGTCTGTACACTTGCAGAATAGCGTGTTGAAAAATACGCTATCAGTACTTTCTCAACTCGGCTGATTTGCTTCTTTATTTCATTTTGTTTATTTAATATTGTTATTTCATTTTATTTTATTTGTTCTTGTACTAGCAGTACTTGCAGAATTACTTGTAAAAACTTGTTGTACTAGACATAATTACTTGTAGTGTTTTCAGTCTTGTAACACAGATCTTATATCCAACATCTCTTTGATGAATTTGTCCGAATTTGACATATTATTGTGAATTTGAGAGGGCAGGGATTTTTCTTATCGCATATCAGGGGTGTTCGTGGTTTGATCGAAACCAGTCAAATCAGATTTATTTGATCAGTTATAAATCTGATTGTCATATTGTTAGTTTTAAAATTTTGAAATTGATTGATAAGCTCGTATTTTGCCTCACTTATCACGTTGTTTTCTTAATGGTTTCTTGCATTTACTTGATTTTTTAGTTAATAATCGAGCATGAAATGTTTATAGGAGATATTACGCTTGTCGTGCTCAGATTTTGCAGGTTTTAGGCCAAAATCAATGAAAACCCGTATCGAAAGCAGTTGATGTTCAAAGAAACAGTCACGAATTCTTCCACACGTGGAATCTGAGCTAACGGAGCATGGAAATAGAAATATCTTTGAGTTAGCTTTCCAACGCAACTAGAATTGGGTCAATCGGAGTTCGGGAGCACAAGTTATGGCCAAAACCGTGAGAATGCGCAGGAGTCAAAGGAAGAGATTTCGGGCGACACAGAAGCCTCTGTGTCGATCGACAGGGCCCCCGTCGATCGAAATAGAGGATTTACAGCTGTGTCGACCGAAATACAGCCCGTCGATCGACACGGATGGCGGAAAGGCAGATATTTGCCCAATTTGGAGATATTTCCTTCCCAAGCCATTACCTTTTGAAGATTTAATTTCTCCCCTATAAATAGGACCTCAATTAGCTCGAAAATTGTCCTTAATTTTCCTTTAATTTCAGAATCTTTATTTTATTGTTTTCCCTTTAATTTTTCCAGTACTCTTTATTTTATTTGTTGCTTTGGATTTAAGACAATTGAAGGTTTAAGATTCCTATTCCTTTAATGATTCAAGTAAGTTTATTTATGTTTATTTCAATTATGTTAGGCTAGAACCCTTAACAGGTTCTAGGGTTTTCTCCATCCTTTTTAGCATGTGTTAATTTGATTAATTCCAAACCCTAATTAACTTGGTTCAAATTCTATGTTTTTCACTCCAAAATCTATTTTCAATTGAAGGATCGAAAGATGAAAATTGGATTAGGTTTATAGTTATTAATTTGAGACCGAGAGGAGATAATTAATAATAGGAAAATAGAATTTTGATATAATTGGTTTCTGTCTCAAAAGGAAGAATCAGTTGTAGGGTTTTCAAATATGTATCTTTATTGAGATTGATTAACTTGTGTATTTGAGACCGAGAGGAGATGATCACTAGTTAATAATCTAGGTTTTAATTGCCCAACCAAGGAGTTAACTCCAAAATATCAGATTTCCCACCTAAGTAATTATTTTGGGTTTGGATTGATTGTTTATGCATGTTGAATTGGATTAGTTGATTTCCCTGGAATCTGTGCTTTTTATTATTGAATTTTATTTCAAAAGTTATTTTCTATTTTGAATACCAAACCCTTCTCAATTTTGGATTTGCTCAAACAGCGAATAGATAAACTATGCCAGTACATGAAATAATTTTGTTGCACTATCCCTGTGGGTTCGACATTCCTTTTGGTTTATAAATTTATTTGCATTGCTGTATTATAATAAATCTGTTTAAATTTAACAGGCGATCAAATTGGCGCCATTGCCGGGGATAGTCAGATTTTATTTTGTTATTGGACTGTTTTGATATTTTCTGTATTGAGTTTTTTTTATTGTTTTTCGAGTTTGTGTGCGTGCATAATTTTCAGGTTTTGCGCTCTGTTTCGATCGACACCGTGCGTGTCGATCGATACAGCCGCATCACCCGTGTCGATCGATAGGGCCCCTGTCGATCGACACAGAGGCTGAATCCCTGCCTTTTGTTTTTTTTTCAGGTGCATGAACAAAAGAGCTCGGGGGAAGAATCTTGAAGCCTTCGATTCAGAGATAGAAGCCACCTGTAGGAGAAACAAAAGCAAAGAAAAGAACAAGGAGAGAGAGGCAGAGATGGAGCAACCACCAGAAGCACCACTTCAAAACATGACTCCCGAGGAACAAAGACAGTTTGTGAATAAGGTCCGACAACTCAGGGAGCAACTCCAAGCAGCACAAGTAATTCAAGCAGAACAAGCTGCCAGACTGGCAGCCATGAACTATGGAGGAAACCCTGAAACGCAAATTGTGGTGCCCCAAAGATCCATACTTGATCGCTTTCTTCCGCAGAGAGAGGAGCCGGGATTCCAAGTTGGCATTGATGCCAACAACTTTGAGCTGAAGACAGGCCTGATTCAGATAGTCCAGCAGAACCAGTATGCAGGGAAGGCCATCGAAGACTCGTATGCTCACCTCAGCCAGTTCATCGAGGTGTGCGATACGGTGAAGCAGAATGGAGTGCGTCAAGACACCATCTGGATGCGCTTATTTTCTTTTTCTCTTAGGGATGAGGCCAGATCTTGGTTTGCTAGTTTGGACAAGAGCAGGATCGCCACATGGGCACAGCTTCGGGCAGAGTTCCTCACCAACTTCTTCCCGTCCAGTGTCATCATGAAGAGGAAGTCCTACATCACTCACTTCAGTCAGAAGTATGACGAGACCCTCTATGAAGCTTGGAAGAGATACAAGGAGTTGCTAAGGATGTGCCCTGGCCATGGGATCGATCTTGAGATGCAGGTGTACCACTTTTATGAGGGACTGGCCCCTCACCTGAAAGAGTTGGTGGATGCTTCAGCCGGAGGACTTCTCATGAAGAAGAGTGGAAAAGAGGGGATGCAACTTCTTGCAGACATGGCCCTCAACAGTCATCAATGGCCTACTGAAAGGCAGAAAGCAGTCAAAGCAGTGACCAGTACTCCAGAAATTGATGTGGTGACAGAAGTGAAGAAGCTTCGAGAAGAGTTCGCCAAGTTGGAGGCCGGTAGAGCCTCGGTAGCAGCTGTTTCAGATCCCACTATGGCCATTGTTCCTATTGAGGCCGACTATATCTACCGAGGGAGCAGTTCAAGCACCTCCAATACCGCTGAAGTGAACTACGCCAATGGAGGTTACAACAACAACAACTACCGAGCCAACAATCAAGGGTACAATTACAGTGCTAAGAACCATCCTGGTTTTTCTTATTCTAACCCTTATGCAGCTGAAAGTCCTCCACCGGGGTTTAGTGTTGGAGTTGGGGGAGAGATTGTGGAAAAGAAGAGGTGTGTGCTGGAGGAGACACTTGACAAGTTCATCAAAAGCTCCGACAATAGGTTTGGCAAGGTGGAAACTGAAGTGAAGAACATGTCCACCCACATGCAGCATATGACGAAGCATATTCAGATGCTCGACACACAGGTCAGTCAGATTGCTACTACCTTGAGCAATCAACACAAGCCAGGCCAGCTCCCCAGCACCACATAAATCAATCCAGACAAGGCGAAACAAGTCAATGCCATTTCTTTGAGGTCTGGTACGAGGTACAATGGTCCTAGCATGCCTGAGGATGATTTTGGAGCTGAAGAAGAGGAAATTCCCGCAGAAGAGGCCTCTTTTTTGACCGACACAGAGCCTGTGTCGGTCGACACAGAAGACAGTCAGAGAAGCAGATGTTGACAGGCAGGCAGCGCGACCAACAGGGGGGATGCAGCCGTGTCGATCGACACCCCCTGTCAATCGACATGCAGAACAGGGAGCAGCGGTCGACAAACAGGCAGCTCGACTGACACAGGGGCCACATGGAGATGAGAATTCAAAGAAGAAAGATGATCCAACTCCTCCAATGCCCTTTCCCCAAAGATTTGCAAAGAAGAAGGAAGATTCAAAGTTTGCTCGATTCATGGAGAATCTCAAGAATGTCAACATCAACATTCCTTTGATCGAGGCTCTCCGCGAGATTCCCGGCTACATGAAGTTCTTGAGGAAGCTAATGAGCGAGAAAAAGCCGGTAATTGATGATCAAATTATTTCTATTCATGAGCAGTGCAGTCTTCTTTTGTAGAAATAGGTTCCAACCAAGAGGTCCGATCCGGGATACTTCTCTATTCTGATCGAGATTGGGGGGAAGGAGTTTAGGAATGTCCTTTGCGACACAGGTACAGTATCAACTTGATGCCATACTCGATCTTCCAGAAGCTACAGATAGGCGAGATGAGGCCAACCTCAATCACTCTTCAGATGGTTGATCGCCCAATTTCTCGACCAAGGGGAGTTGTGGAAGATGTTTTAATTCGTGTTGGTCACTTAATTTTTCCTGCTGACTTTGTTGTGTTGGATATGAAGGAACAGCATGGAATGCCAATAATCCTTGGAAGAGAGTTCTTAAAGACAAGTGGTGCACTGATAGACTGTCGAGGTAGGGAGATTACACTCCGAGATAATAACGAGACAATCACCTTTGTGATTGATCAAAGCCAGAAGGAAGCTGCCTGCAATAACATCTCCACCACCATTGAGAAAGATGAAGAAGCCGCCGAGATCGAATGGGAGCAAGGAAATGAGATGGAAAAATTGCTAATTACACCATCTTCTACCGAGCTCACCACTGTTATTTGTGATCGGATGGTTTACATGATCGCTGCAAGGGGGCGACAAGTCTGGACCCGACCTCCTTGGTGAAGAATCAGCATCATCGAGACACGACAATAACTAAGGCACTGAATGGGAGGTAACCCATTGCTTTACTTGCTTTATTTCAATTTTTCTCTAATTTTCATGTGTTGTTTTTGGTTAAAAAAACAGGAGCTCTGTTTCCTTCAACACAGAGGCAAATCGATCGAGCACTTCGAGCCCACACTTGGGTCGACAAGAAGGCTCTGTGTCGATATACAGGGCCCCTGTCGATTGACACGGAGTGCCAGCAACCACCAGATTCTGTCTTTCGAGTCCTGCAGCCTCCGAAGGATAAAAAGTTGGTGTCTGAGACCAACATTGAGGTACAGTTTCACTCCTAGTCTGATTCTCAAACTTATTCCCTTTGTCAATTGAATAAGTTTGGGGGGAGGAGGACTTGGAGTTGAAACTATTTCTTATCTTTTACATTATGCTTTCAGCTTGTTTAAATTTATGCCTAGTTTAAAATTAGTGCATGATTTTGTTGCATTGTTTGAATAAGTTGTGAATTTGTGAGAAAATTTGCGTAGCTATGAGATAACCTTAACAAGAATGCAAGATTTGAATTGATTGACTTGATTATGCATTGATTGTGATAGTGGTTGAGTATGCCTATGAATGTAGAAAACCGTATGATTACTTGTTTTGAAACTTACATTGGCATGAAGTTGATGATGATTTGATGTTTGCTATGGAAGAAAATTGTCCCAAGTGTGAGATTTTGAGCTTTAATTTGATTGTGAGTGTGTCTGCATTATTGAGTATCTCTAGAACTTGCTTTGTTTCTTTTTTGAGACTGCTAGTGTGCACAAGTTTAGGAAGTGATTTTAGGCCATCTTTGTTTAGCCTATTTATCCCATACACTGTCCTAATTGAACATTTATCCCTTGTCAGCCCTTTTGAGCCTATGTGTTTTTCTTTCTTTGTCTATGAGTTGGAAAAATGATAGGAGAATCAACTCTTGTCTATGAGAGTGGGTTGGGATTTGTTTGAAAAAGATAAGATATTATTAGAAGGGTGGAAACATAGAAAGGTTGGGCTCTAGAAAAAAAAAAGAAAAAAAAAGTGTGTGTTTATGTGTTTGTTAATCCTTATAAGCTCAAATGTATAATCAAAATTGTTTAGAGCATAAAAGGATATGTTGAAAAGAAAAAATGATGAATGAATAAAAAAAAAAGCCTTGGGTTGTGTTGAATACTATAGAAGATGGGTGGATATCCATAGATGGTGGTTTAGATTGGTTGAGGGTGTACAACTCAATTGATTTTAGTCACTTGGCCAAATATTTTCCTACCTTTCACTAAAAAGCCTACATTACAACCTTGAATAAAGTCCTTTCTGATCATAGACTTGTGTGCACATATTTGTAGTGGAGATTTAGAATATTTGCAAGCCTATGGTAGAACTTGATTTGCATGACTTGTGTGATCTCATATTATCCTAAACACTTGAGTGAATGAGTGAAAACAATTCCCTTGTGAGTTTTCCATGGTTTACTGATTTTTTTATTCTTACAAAGTGTTGATGTTTTGTGGATTTACGAGTTTGATTGTGATGAATCTTGTGAGGCATTGCACTTCTCTTCTACTTGAACTATTGATTCATTCATTTGTTGATTGAGGACAATCAAGTGTTTAAGTTTGGGGGATTGATAAGCTCGTATTTTGCCTCACTTATCACGTTGTTTTCTTATTGGTTTCTTGCATTTACTTGAGTTTTTAGTTAATAATCAAGCATGAAATGTTTATAGGAGATATTACGCTTGTCGTGCTCAGATTTTGCAGGTTTTAGGCCAAAATCAATGAAAACCCATACCGAAAGCAGTTGATGTTCAAAGAAATAGTCAAGAATTCTTGCACACATGGAATCTAAGCTAATGGAGCATGGAAATAGAAAGATCTTTGAGTTAGCTTTCCAACGGAACTGGAATCGGGTCAATCAGAGTTCGGGAGCACAAGTTATGGCCAAAACCGTGAGAATGCGCAGAAGGAGTCAAAGGAAGAGATTTCGGGCAACACAGAAGCCTCTGTGTCGATCGACAGGGCCCCCGTCGATTGAAACAGAGGATTTTCAGTTGTGTCGACCGAAATACAGCCCGTCGATCGACACGGATGGCGGAAAGCCAAATTTTTGCCCAATTTGGAGATATTTCCTTCCCAAGCCATGACCTTTTGAAGGTTTAATTTCTCCCTTATAAATAGGACCTCAATTAGCTCGAAAATTGTCCTTAATTTTCCTTTAATTTCATAATCTTTATTTTATTGTTTTCCCTTTAATTTTTCCAGTACTCTTTATTTTATTTGTTGCTTTGGATTCGAGACAATTGAAGGTTTAAGATTCCCATTCCTTTAATGATTCAAGTAAGTTTATTTATGTTTATTGCAATGTTTATTTCAATTATGTTAGGCTAGAACCCTTAACAGGTTCTAGGGTTTTCTCCATCCTTTTTAGCATGTGTTAGTTCGATTAATTCCAAACCCTAATTAACTTGGTTCAAATTCTATGTTTTTCACTCCAAAATCTATTTTCAATTGAAGGATCGAGAGATGAAAATTGGATTAGGTTTATAGTTATTAATTTGAGACCGAGAGGAGATAATTAATAATAGGAAAATAGAATTTTGATATAATTGGTTTCTGTCTCAAAAGGAAGAATCAGTTGTAGGGTTTTCAAATATATATCTTTATTGAGATTGATTAACTTGTGTATTTGAGACCGAGAGGAGATGATCACTAGTTAATAATCTAGGTTTTAATTGCCCAACCAAGGAGTTAACTCCAAAATATCAGATTTCCCACCTAAGTAATTATTTTGGGTTTGGATTGATTGTTTATGCATGTTGAATTGGATTGGTTGATTTCCCTGGAATCTGTGCTTTTTATTATTGAATTTTATTTCAAAAGTTATTTTCTATTTTGAAAACAAAACCCTTCTCAATTTTGGATTTGCTCAAACAGCGAATAGATAAACTATGCCAGTGGGTTCGACATTCCTTTGGGTTTATAAATTTATTTGCATCGCTATATTATAATAAACTTATTTAAATTTAACAGGCGATCATTGATCAAATTTTTTCCAACTAAGGTTTGGTGGTCCAAACCGACCATTTCGACCGGACTGTCTGGGTATATATATATATATATATATATATATATATAGAGAGAGAGAGAGAGAGAGAGATCCACTGATGTGCTAAAATTAAAGTTTGTGCTAAATAGGAATGAATCTCAACCATTAGATTGATAGCATCAATGGTTGAGATTAAAGCATAAAGATTAAAAAATTAAGCATGATTTCCGTTCGTGCTTAATTGCTTTATAAATCGTGCTTAATTCGATTAAGCATGGTTCATCAAGCAAAAAAGCATAAAATCTGGGAAAATGTTTTAATCTCAACCATTGATTTTTTTTAGATGAATGGTGTAGATTCATTCCTATTTAGCACAAACTAATTTTTAGTATGTGATCCACTCCCTATATATATATATATATATATATATATATATATATATATATGCGATCCAGTGAGAACACCTCTTACCATGAGAAATAAGAACTAATCCTCGCCATTGATTTTGATGAATGTACGCTCAGGATTTTACTAGAATTTTCGGTCATTTTATCTCAAAAAACCTGCATTATAGGGTATTTTTGTCATTTTGTACTTATTTAAGATTCTTTTTGCATGTTCAACCTCGACATGCATTATATATCTTACAAACATGCATTATATGCATAAGAAACATGCATTATATACCTAGGAAACATGCATTATATACCTAACATTCATTATATACCTAACAAACATCTTCCTGCGTTATAATAGGGTATTACTCTTATTTTAGAACAATATTACTATCATTATACGGTATTAATTCATGCATTATATATGGTATTACTTTTATTTTAGAGAAAAATTATAGTACTTTCATTATAATGCATATGTTATTACTATATAATGCATAACAAGTGCAAATATAATGATGAATGATGATTTCGCTGAAAAAAATATGTTGCATTTTATCTATCATATTCTGCATTATATACTATAACTTCATGCATTATATTGTGCAATTGCATTCATTATATATGAATCCGTGTACTGTTACGAGAATTATGCATATAATCACTCATTTTTATTTTTACGATGATTTTTTAATCGGAACTATAGTGTATTACTTTTATTTTATAGCAAAATTATTTTACTTACATTATAATACATAAGTTATTTGATTTGTGCATAAGATTAATAATTTTCATTTGTTACATAGTTTACTCCCACTAAACATGTGCAATAGAGATTTAGTTAAAAAATAATAAAATCATATTATTTTGGTACATTAAAAAATAATTTTAAATTAAGAGAATTATGATATTTATAATTTTAAGAGAGAGAAAAATATAACTATATGCACTAAATATAAGATATTCATATCAAAATTGATATGGAAAATATCTTAATTAATATGGAAAATTATAAATAAGGAAAATTCTCTAAATAAGGAAAATTAATTAATAGATTGAAACATATCTATTATTAATTTTCTCAAAGATTCTTGTCATATATAAATTCTTATTCGTGCATCAAACTATTTAAAATTATTGTTAGAATGAATATTTGAATGTTTATCATGTGAACTTCATTTTTAAGATATACCGATACTCCGTGGATCGCATTATTTTGACCTCGACCTGCATTATAGACCTAGCAAACATTCATTATATACCTAACAAACATGCATTATATAATATAATAATATACATTTATATAATATAACAAAAAAATACATAATTAAAAACAAGTAATGTATGATCAACTTTTATAACAACTATAATATTTTCTACAGTATGCAAAGATAATGAATTTTAATTTTTTTGTTGATCTCGCGAGAAAAAAATATATTGCATTTTATCTATCATGTTCTGCATTATATAATATAACTTCATGCATTATATTGTACAATTTCATTCATTATATTAGAATTCGTGTACTGTTACGAGAATTATGCATATAATCACTAATTTTCATTTTTTACGATGATTTTTAAATCGAAACATATGCAATAGGGATTTTGTTTTAAAGATAATTAAATTAACTTTAATTTGATATATGATACATGAAAAAATAATCTAAATCGAAGGAGTTATGATCATTTAAAGATATAGGATGATTTTAGAGGAGAGAGAAAAAATATTACAAAATTACCCTTCAATGCATGTTTTACTACACTATAATGCAGACGGAAATTATTTACTCTTGAGCGTTGGATCACAATTTGGATGGCCAAGATTGATTCTTATGTTCACATGGTAAGGGGAGTTCTCATATGATCACTCCCCTATATATATATATATATATATATATATATATATATATATAGGGATGCGATCCAGTGAGAACCACTCTTACCATAAAAAAATAAGAACCAATCCTCGCCATTGATATTGATGAATGAACGCTCAGGATTTTACTAAAATTTTCGGTCATTTTATCTCAAAAAACCTGCATTATAGGGTATTTTTGTCATTTTGTACTTATTTAAGATTCTGTTTGCATATTCTATCTCGATATGCATTATATATCTAACAAATATGCATTATATGCATAGGAAACATGCATTATATACCAATCATTAATTATATACCTAACAAACATCTTCCTACATTATAATATGGTATTACTCTTATTTTAGAACAATATTACTATCATTATACGGTATTACTTCCTCCATTATATATGGTATTACTTTTGTTTTAGAGAAAAATTATATTACTTTATTATAATACATATGTTATTACTATATAATACATAACAAGTGCAAATATAATAATGAATGATGATTTCGCTGAAATAAACATGTTACATTTTATCTATCATATTCTGCATTATATACTGTAACTTAATGCATTATATTGTGCAATTGCATTTATTATATAAGAATTTGTGTACTGTTACGAGAATTATGCATACTATATATGGTATTACTTTTATTTTAAAGAAAAATTATATTACTTTCATTATAATTCATATGTTATTGCTATATAATACATAACACATGCAAATATAATGATGAATGATGATTTCGCTTAAATAAACATGTTCCATTTTATCTATCATATTCTGCATTATATACTATAATTTCATGCATTATATTGTGCAATTGTATTCATTATATAACTTCATGCATTATATTGACCTCGACATGCATTATATACCTAGCAAGCATTCATTATATACCTAAAAACATGCATTATATAATATAGTAATATACATTTATATAATATAACAAAAAAATGCATAATTAAAAACAAGTAATATATGATCAACTTTTATAACAACTATGATATTATCTACAGTATGCAAAGATAATGAGTTTTAATTTTTTTTTATCTTGCAGGAAAAAAGTTATTACATTTTATCTATCATATTCTGCATTATATAATATAACTTTATGCATTATATTGTGCAACTCCATTCATTATATAAGAATTCCTGTACTGTTACGAGAATTATGCATATAATCACTAATTTTAATTTTTTACCATGATTTTAAAATCGAAACATATGCAATAGGGATTTCGTTTGAAAGATAATTAAATTACCTTTAATTTGATATATGATACATTAAAAAATAATCTAAACCGAAGGAGATATGATCATTTAAAGATTTAGGATGATTTTAGAGGAGAGAGAAAATATATTACAAAATTACCCTTTAATGCATGTTTTACTACACTATAATGCAGACGGGATTTATTTAGTCTTGAGCGTTGGATCACCAATTGGATGGCCGAGATTAGTTCTTATTTTCACATGGTAAGGGGAGTTCTCATATGATCAATCCCCTATATATATATATATATTAGAACTTATAAGTATATGTTGCAGTTTAATTGGTAAATTCCTATCTTTTCACCCAAATTATCTCATATTTGAATCTCTTGGCTAACATAGTTTTAGATTTAATTATTTGTTTATCAACTAAGTAATAAAAATCAAAGTATCAAATCATATTTTTATTTTTGTTTCCAGCTTCAATCTCATTTCGTCTCGAACAGTTAAACCGATCATACCAAATTATTTTTTACCCAATTTGTATGATTTGGTTTGAAATTTTTTTTATACCATACTTATTAATTTAGCTATTTTCCTTTCAAATTGATCAATCCGGACGACGACGAACAACCCTATCACGGATGGTCTCACGACTCTCACTGTGTTCTATCTTGTGTTGGAAAATCCAGGATACTGCAACGCTGCCTCTGCCTATGCACCGCTGTGCTCCACAAAAGTCTTAATGTTGGTAATTGTAGACTAGTGTTTTGGGGAAAATACATAAAAGAAATTAATTCACAATTCAAAGATGAACTTTTTTTGGGATAAGACAAAGAAATAAAAGAAATCAATTCACTTGATGAATTCTTTTGGGGAGTAGTTGCTTGGCAGAAGAATTAAAAGATGAGAGATGTTACATTGGAAAAGTGAGGAGTTAAAAGTGAGAATAACAAAGATAATTGAGACTAGGAAAGTGAAAAAGATGGAAGCCGAAAAACATATATAAAAAGGCAAAAATTTGCGTTAGGCACGCCTAAACGGTTTAGGCGGGTTTTATCCATACCCAAATGGGTTCACCTATCCCAAATAGGGTTTATTAATCCCCAATTAGGGTATATTAGATGGGTTTGGCTTGGGTTAATGGATAAAACTCGCCTAAACCGTTTAGGAGTGCCTAACCTGAGACCTTCCCATATAAAAAATATGTATGTGCAGCTGTGACTAGACAGACTGCTGCACTACAAACCATGGTCCTCTCACCTTTTATCATCACAAAACTACTAATAAAAAAAATTTCTGTGCATTCTTAAAAATAAAAACTCTACCATTACTACAAAAAAAAAAAAAAAAAATTGACCCTTTCTGATTTTTTGTAAGAAATGTTTTTTTTTTTTTTTTTTTTTTTTTTTTTTTTTTTTTT
>JAPKLW010000307.1:571481-636422 GCA_026898455.1 Plectranthus barbatus
TTTTTTTTTTTTTTTTTTTTTTTTTTTTTTTTTTTTTTTTTAAAGTTGGAAGGCAATAGAATTAGATTTTATTTACATTTTTTAATAATAGGAGCTTTTTCATGTGTTATTAACAAAAATGTTTATCTAACTATCATCGTGGATAAGTGTTAGTGCTCACCGACTGATTTATAATATAACATTATTCTTGGAATTAGTTTTAATTATTATTATTACTAGTGTTATATTATCACCTAACTTGTAGAAATATTAACATATATCTACGGTGGGTAATGTTTCTATCACCTATAATCATCAATGTTATGAACTTTGTTAGAAATTTCCTTATTTTATTTTATTTTAAAATAGCACTCGGTGGTGACATTCGGTAGCATTCGATAATTTTTTTTAATTTTAAAAATAGAATTTCGTATCACCTAGGTGGCACTCGGTAATACTCAGTGGCACCCGTATCGGACACTAGCAGTGTGTCGGCCGGTTTCACTCGGTAGCACTTGAAAGTTTTTTACTTTTTTTAAAAAAAATTAAATAGCACTGATTATTATTTTTAATTAAAGTAACACATCACACTTAGCCTTTCTCTCTTTGCCTTTTTTTTTCCACATTTTCTACAACTCAAATTTAAATTCATCTTAAAAAGTTCTGACAAACACTTAAATTTTTTTGAAAAAAAAGTATTTTTG
The DNA here is from genome assembly GCA_026898455.1 of Plectranthus barbatus. Taxonomy (NCBI): domain Eukaryota; kingdom Viridiplantae; phylum Streptophyta; class Magnoliopsida; order Lamiales; family Lamiaceae; genus Plectranthus; species Plectranthus barbatus. The sequence continues at coordinate 572,165 of JAPKLW010000307.1, forward strand.
ACTATGATGTTTGAGATATGTGCATAAAAGTGGCGAAATTCGAAAAGTGTTTTATCCAATTTGGTTATTCCAAAATCTTCTCTATTAAAAGGCCTAGAGAACACCTTTCCCTCGATGCAGGATTCGCAGACTTGATAAGGCACAGGCCGGACTAAGTCCAATGTACCATCATCTGCAAGTCGCTGAATCCGCTTCAAGTTGATGTGACCCAGTCTCAAGTGCCATAGATATGTAAGATCCTCATCAGAAGAAATAAACTTTCTCTTTCTAGGATTATTACAGATGAATTACATGCAAAATTCAAGGACGGTTCGATGAAAATATACAGAGAGTAATCAACATCCCACAATAGATAACATTGTTATTCTCAATGACAGAAATAAATAACTATCATAAATAACAAAAATATCCATGTGAAGCTGATAAACATTTGTCTTGCTGGAAAAACATGGCCCAAAATAAAACTCTCAAAAATACTTTATTCATCAAAACATAAGGAGAAAGAAACTTCATGAGGCTCCGTCTGAAAATGTTGCCTTCCATGCAGCTGGTATTTTCTTGCCATTACTCTCCAGCCTTATCGGCATGGTTCCCTGCAAAGTACAACAACATGGTTACTAAGTCAGTCACTACAACTCTTTAAGGAGCAAAGACAGACTCTAATCATGCTTCAGTTATACATGCAAATGGCATACCTTGTCTAGCTTTGTCGGCCTGACAATCTTTCTTCCAGTGTCCTTTCTTACCGCACTTGAAACACTTGTCCTTCGAAGCTGCTGCCCTAGGCTTCCTGTTAGCCTCCATGTCCTTTGCAGTTGCCTTTCCAGCTTTCTTCTTAATCCCTCTTTTCCGCTTCATACCTTTCGGTATAGCAGAGAGATTACCAGAAGTAGCTAAGGCAACCTTCTGAGGATTCATGACTGATTCCGCTGCCATCAAGTCATTGAGTAACTCGTTAAGAGTATACTCTTTCTTGTTCATAACAACATTCAGTCTGAAACTCTCAAAGGACTTGGGCAGAGAGTTCAGTATGATATCGACTTTGGCCTCAGCGTCAATACCTCCACCGTGCACAGTCTGCTCATCCATGAGGTGAGTCATGAAAACTACGTGCTCTCTCACTGAGCTACCATCAGTCATTTTTCTACTCACGATTTCCCTCATGATATTAAATCTAACAACTCTATCAATTTCCCCATAGGTTGCCTCCAGACTGGCCATAATGTCATAGGCATCCCTATGGTGCTGATGCTGCTGCTGTAAGACTTTCGGCATAGTGGTCATCATGTAGCACTTGACTACATTATTCGATTTCTCCCACTTGTTGTAAAACTCTATATCCATTTGAGAGGATTCAACAGTGGGCGCTTCAGGACGAAGTACTTGCAGAACGAACTTATGTTCTTCTGCAATCAGGATGTATTCAAGATTGATGACATTAGACATAGACATATCTGAAACAAATAAATAATCTTAATAAGAACATAAATGCAGAACATTCGAAAACAAATGCATTGAAAACCTCTAGATAAATCAAATACAAATGTTTTTCACTAATAGCCCAAGAGTTCCCACCGCAAGCTACACTCGTAGACGTTTACGATGTCTCTCTCAACCAGACTGCGGGTTTTAAGCCCCAATCCTTTAATTCCATACCATGTCAGGAATCCTTAGACACATGAAACTAATAATTAGTGTAAAACCTTAGACCAAGCCATCTCTCAAGAACAGGGAAGCAGCAACTGCATTATATTCTAAGATGCCTCTAAGCACTTAACCACAAATTTAACTCTAGCCAAAAGAGACAGTTTGGCATGGCACGTAACCATACTGCACGACCCTTAAAGCCTTCGTTATCTAAAATTTAAATCAATCCTAGAATACTTATGAGAAAGAATTACGCAAGCGACACTCGTAGACATTTACGCAAAACCCTCCCACTATTCACATGATTTAAATTGTTTGTCTAGAAATCCCAACAACTGCAGCCCATGCACCTCCGGGAATTAGCAAGCTACACTCGTAGACGTTTACTAAGACGGGAGATACACTTACAGCCTAGGACCACTTTGTGGAGGTCTATCGATTTTAATTGAAAAATCCACTTAGTATTTTTGATTCAAAAGGTTTCTTAAATGCGCACATAAATAATTTATTGTCATTATATTTTCCCAAATTTTTGCATGTAATTAAACAAGCCCAAAAATTCAAAATATAATCTGACAAGAAATTAATCACATAAGCATGCTTTTTAAAGCTGTAAATAATAAAGCAGTAAAAATGCTTTCCTATTATCCACACATGCTTATTGCGCAATTAATAAATCACATATCATACGAGGGCATTTAAGACAAACAAAAATTCCCCGTGGCCCTAAAACAGGAAAATAAAATAATCCTATCTATTATAAAATTTGAAATTTGAATTTCAAATTTGGATAACTCCAAATCTTCTTCAAATCTTCACAAATCTTCCAGGGCCTTGATATCCTCAACCACCAAATCTTTTTGGATCTAGGGTTTTGAGATTTGAAAAATTGGTCCCACAATCCAACTGCAAACCTTAGGGTTTAAATCGAATTGCACCAGCCGTCAAACCTCGAACCACAGCCACCGCCGCAGCAGCAGCAGCCACAGGCCGACAGCCACCACCGCCGCAGCAAAGCCTGGCTGCGCATTGCGCGCACGCCGCCGCTTGCCTGCCGCGAGCTGCCTGCTCGCGTGGCTGCGCTGCTGCGTCGCGCGGCCGCCCGCCGGCCCAGGCCCCCGGCCCGCGTAGCTGCGCCGCCGCCACTGCATCGCCCGTGGCCGCACGTCGCGGCAGGCCGCCTGCCTGACGCAGCCGTGCGCCGCCGCCGTGCGCTGCTCCATCAGGGCTGCACGTCGCGCTCGGCTGCCTGCCGCCGCCGTGTACCACCGTCGCCTCGCCGGTCTCCATTTTTGTTCTTCGATCCGTCCAAATTACAGATTTGAAAATAAAATTACAATAGCTATTCTATTACAATTTTCCATATCAAATCTAATCACGGATTTTCTCGTGATTTTACAAAACAGATTTAATCCAAACACGGATAAACCACCGCGGATTAAATCAAACGGGTTGCCACGAGGAACAAAAACCAAACCATCCACAACAATGAGTAATTCATTCATGCATAATCAAATTAAATCGCTCATCCAACAGAGCCACGAAAACAAGCCTCGGCTCTGATACCAATTGTAGGGATTTCATGGCGAACCGAATCACCAAATCCAAATAAATCGGACCGATTCACGGATGTTGAGAGCAATTATCAATTCAATAAACCTGGTATGCTCCTATGAATTTAATGCAGTGGATTATCGAGTTTACCTTAACTCCGTAGTCTCAGATCCGATCTTTCGCGTTTGAATTCCAATCCCTTGATTCAACCACGCAAATTTAATTAAATCTGCGGAATGTGAAATTAGCAATAGAACTAATTTCAAGATTTAATTAAAATAAAAGAGACAAGAAAAGAATTTGTTCTCCAGATTAGGCCTTCAGATCTGTATCCCAATGCTGTTCAATCCTGCTACTGGTGAGGATTCCATAGGACTGTGAATGTGTAGGCCAGAGTCGAAATCCTTCATCTCCCAAACACACAGGAGGCGCCGCCCACTGCTCTCTCTCTCTCTAGGGTTTTGACTGATTTCAACTGCACTAGGGTTTCTGAGAGAGAACTGTCTATTTATAGACCTAGGGTTTTAACCCTAATGGGCTACTGGGCTCCATTCAGCATATTTAATTGGGCCAGACCTGGGACCTAATGCAAATAATAAAGTGGGCCTATGAATTAATTAATTCCCATGTCCACAACCCAGGACACAATTAATTAACAAATATTAATTCTTTTTCACCACAGAATTAATACTGACCTACCCCTTTATTACCCCGTTATGAGAACAGGCTGCATTTACTTGAGAATCCCCATATTTAAGGTTACTGGACATTCATTAATTAATCGGAGCTTCTGACAAGCTCTATCTCCAATCAATTAATCTCTTATTTTCCTGAGCAGTACCACTCAAAACTTATCACTCGTGCTAGAACTTAATCAGCCTGCAGGACTTTAGCACTATGAATGTTATTGAACTCCTCAGGGAATGTCCCCATCCTATTACTCAGATATGGTTACCTAGCTCCAGTCTCAGGCTGTAATTCACGAACTACTGCTACCCAAGATGCGGGTATACGAGCACGTTACTCAGGCTCTCCACCATGGCAAGTCAAATCAACAGTCAACCCGTGCATACCTCTGAACCTTCATTAGGGTTTGGACTCAATCAAGATCGAGATCTTGTATTCTCTGATGTCAGACAGCAGAATACATGTCAGACAGCAGAATACATCTCACTGTTGTCCAATCAATACGCCACCGCGCTTATCAGCATATCAAGTAATCAAGACAGATTACTTCTTTCCGACTATGCTGCAGCCTATACCGACAGACTTATCCTCGTATGTTGTCTCGACTGTGATAATATTTATATCTCACTAGGTCGAGTGATCATACTGTCTTCTGCGATCTACAACACGCTGTATGATCGTCCCTATCGGTGAGATAAGAGGATACCATTGTTACTCGCATGTTAGTATGTTAACAGATAGGAAATACCGTTGAATGTATACTCATGTAATAAATGCTTTCTGTATACAAAACCCAACATTGTGTACATGGGTCGCCGTTCGGTGCCGTGCAAATTGTGCTAATATATCAGGAACTTCTTTGTCTGAGGCAATTAAAAAGCTTCCACAGTTAGAAGAGTTGCACCTTATTTTGATGGTCTCTGTCCATGCCAAAGACATTGAGGCTATTGGTATTTCTTGTCCACTGCTGAAATCATTTACATATAATCACTGCCCAACACTTCCAGCTGTGGATGAACCTACAAAATCAAAACTCTGTAATGCATATGCTTTAGCAATTGGAAAAACTATGCCAAATTTGCGTCATCTTCATCCCATTACAAATCGGATGAAAAATGAGGGACTGGAAGCGATTCTTGATGGTTGTCCCCACCTTGAATCACTTGATATCCGGAAATGCTCAGGTCTTGATCTTCTAGGGGCTCTTGGCAAAAGATGTTCTCGGCAAATAAAAAACCTGAGAGGCCCTTCTGACCCCATCTGTGATTTTTCGTGGGCGGGTGTTAGTGAAAAGTTTATTGTTGCGGTCAGTACGATTGCTGATATAACCTCAGCTGATCCTGAACATTATGATTTTGATTTTGATTTCGATGATGATGGTTTTTATGAGTATTGAGTACTTGTAATCTTGGAAAGGTTGAAAGTCGGAACTTATTGTGAATTGTTAGTTTTCTGGTGGTGATTCTACTTGTTTTCAAATGGTTTTGTTCACAGTATATCCGTCTCTATTCTATTCTTGGTTTTTTCTCTTCTTCTTGTATCTGTTTCTGGCAATATTAATTGTTGTTCGTGACCTACTAATATTAGTTTTTGTTTGGCTCTTGTTTTGTTCTAACTTTGATAGACAAAAGTAGTTGGCTCCCTGAATTTTTCAACTAATCATTTTATTCTTATGTGAATGTTTTCACCATGACAATTTGGATAATTATATTTATCTATCCTCAATTTGTAAGTATTTATAGAATTCTGTCACACTTTCATATCATATATTTTGTTATGTAATTCTATCATGATAGAATTTCATAAATTTAAAAGTATGGTATATAATTTCATAAATTTTCAAAATTGAGGATATATACCTACAATTTTGCAAGACATGAGCTTCTTAATTTTCTTCTTGAGTTTTATATGAATCGGCAATGTTAAGTTTTAAATTGAACGATTTTAAATATAATTAAATTTGTGAGTTTAGTTTCAATCTCTATTATCCAAATTATTTTATTTTTCTTATTAAATTTTATATAACATTTTTTTTATCTTCCTATTTCTAAGTTTAGTATTAAGCAATATTATTTTTTAAATAAGATGAGTTTAAGAATGTTTGTTTCCATTTTTATAGGATAAACATTCTATAAAATAAAGAGGAGAATCAGGGTGATTCTTGAGTAATCGTGCAAATGAAGTGATAGGTGAAGAAATATAATGGAATGAAGTTTTTTTCACTACCGAGTAAAAAAAGGGATTGAGTTTTCTATTACTTTCAAAATTGATTGTGCAAAAAAGGGTTAATCTCGGGATTCGACTGTCCTATGGTTAATCTGAAATAAATCGAGTGCAAGATATTGAATTAGTCTAGGTATTTGTCGGTTTTAGTTTGAATTTGTTGAAGGAAGGTTTCTAGAGTTTGATTTTTTATTTATTTTTTGTATAGTAAATTTAATACGCTTTTACTAAATACTTATCGTTATGTGAAAAAGTAATTTTTGTGCACCGTTCATTTTATAATTTTGTGCTTGTTATTTTTCTGCTGCATGTTGCTCTGAATGTTACAACATTCAGAACAACATTTATTTTGATTGTGCAAAGAGTTTTTTTGTGTTTTGTTTTAGTTTTTTATTTTTTTTGGTGCATATCAGACCTCAAATTTTAACAATAACTATTTTTGTAGGTTAAAATATGGTTAAATGTATTATATTTAGTCCATAAAAACTATCATATAATCACCAATATATAGATATGGATTTATTAAATTCTTACTCCTTTGAAATGGTCAAGATTTATCATAGTTACTGTTTTTGTGGTCAAGATTCTTCTTTATTATTTTTTGTGTTTTCTTTATCAAAATAGTAGTACATAATATTAATCAGAGTTCATCATAATAGTGAGAAGCAATATTGATTTCACAAGAACTATTATTAATTTTATTATTCAATAAATTAAAATATTAACTATTTTTTTTATTTAAGTATATAATTTCAAAAAACAAAACATAATAATAAAAGACATGCTAATGTGACAAAGAATTAACAAGATTATATAAATTTAATGTATGGAACATAATTTCATAAATTCTCAAAATCGAGGATGGGGACTATACTTATCCTTTATTAAATAGAATTAGGTATTGCATAATGGTCTATTTTTATTACAAAAATCTAGATTAATATTAGAATATAGTTGATAAATATGCTATTATGAATAGACCTATTTAATTTATTAATTATATATGAACTAAAACATTCTATATAACTACAAAGAATATATAAAATATAGTATACTCATTATTAAATTGGGACCTACGAAAATGGAAAACCAGACTATTAAAATGGGACGGAGGGAGCATTTTTATTCACCTATATTATCTTATCGTATTTTATATAATAAGAATTATTCTTATATAAATACAAATAAACAAATCAAAATAATTAATTAATAATAATGCAATATAGTACGACGCATCGCGTAGGTGCCATACTAATTGAAATGATTATTTGTGCATAGCTCATTTTAAATACAATAAACAATTTAAATAAATGATATATTTAAACCTAATTAATAATATTATTATCGATTGAAACAAACTAAGTGTAAAACTGATTTCAAATGTAAATTCATAATGGGAACATGAGACATCGAAATTGGATCGACTTTTAAGCTGGCCTTCATTCATTAACCTTTGGTAACTTTATGTCAATTAAAATAAATAAATTTGGAGTCGTCATTATAAGAGTTGGAAGTAAATCTCACGAACCAAAATGTTTATTGATGTATTAACACTATGAGATGTGTTGTTACTCTAATTTCAAGGTTGATTATTTGTTTTTATAGTTCATTATCAAATTACTATAAAAAATCAAGGCGTGTTATTTACTTTTTAATTTTTTTAAATAAATAAATTATAATATTAAATTGAAACTGAAAAGAATTTAACTTTGGTTCTCTCGACATTAGAGATGAAAGGTAACTTTAAAATATATTGTTAATGGTGGAATTTTGCGAGGCTATTTTAAATAAGAATACTTGATAATTTAGAATAAGAAAACACAAATCAAATGAAGTAAATGCTTAACTGAAAGTAGAGCTAGAATGCTTTGCTTTTATTGCTTTATTTATTGCTTTTTTCCACTGTGTCTTTTACAAATAAATGCAGACTCTATTTATAGAACTTCCAATTGAGCAAGCATCTCTTAGTTAACAGTCGCGTTACTTCGACCGAAACGATGGTTCGAACAGTTGTGTCTGTTCAGTTGAGCTGTCTTAATGGATGCTGCAGCGGCTTGGTAGTTCGGTCGGCCTTTTGGACAGCTCGAACATCTCCCGAGCTCGGACATTTCCCGAGCTCGGCACAATTATCTCGGCCGAACATTAATTTAATTCGAACTATGCTCCTTTGAGGTTTCAATCTTCTATGGGCTTGGACCTTTTTCTTTGATGGACTCCAAAAATGGGCTTGCTCATTTTCGGGTCATAACAATAGCCCCCCGGCTTTCGTCCCAACTCCTTTAGAGTTCGGCGAAGCCGAAGTAGTTCACTTCTCCTGCAAAACATCAAGAAAAAGTAACATTTCAAGAAAAAAGAATCTTTTTCGCAATGAGCCGTAGCTTTCTCTTTTATATGCGATGTTCGTCTTATGAATCATTCCTTTCTCTATTTTTCGGGAAATTTAAAGGAATATTCTGCGATGTTCGTCTTACGCGTATTTTCGAACCCGTGACTGGCTAGATCCAGCTCGTCTATAAAGAATGCTCTCTGCAGGATTTTGAAAACGACATGTGATCTCTCACAAGTCAATCGAGGAGCGACCTCGAGCCCATGGGCATGCCATGCCGATATAAACCCTGGCTGTTTACTGGGCTAATTGTATCGGTTTCATAGCCTTCGAGGAACTCTGCAGATGGAAGTTCTATTAATTTCGACATCCTAAGTTCCTCGAAAATTGTTGGCTGACCCGGCCAGGGGCATCACTGCCTGATTTTTCTTTTTATTGGGCGAACAATTTTTTGCTTGACCCAATTTTTGTTTCGAACTTGTTTACCGAACTACGGTCTGTTCGAATTAATATCTTACTCCGAACAAATTCTTGTCCGAGCAAAAGTTTTTCTCTTCTTCTTTTTTCTTTTTTTCTTACTTATATATAATTGGCCGAACAACTTCTTGTTCGAGCCAACTTTAGTTCGAGCTCGTTCTATCGCCGAAAGACGATTGGAATTCTCTTGGGCGGGCTTTTCACATTTTGAATTTTGAAAATTTTGACACGTGTCCTTCTCCAATTCGTTAAGTTCGAAGGTCGGGTGCGAATTTCAAGACAAAATTTTCTATAAATAGCCCAATTTTTCATTTTTTTACTTTTACTTTTATCTCTTACATCTCGGACATTCTCTTCGGACCAAGACTTTTACCGAGCTCATTCAATCCTTGACTCAGGATTAGTTTACTTCTATCCGTACTGCTTTCCTTGTGACATTATGAGTAGTTCTAGTAGTAATTCGAGCAGCGGGAGTGGTAGCTCGGACCCTAGCAGTGAATCCGAGATCAATAGTAGGTTAAGTCAGGAGGTTCCTCAGCCTTCGGGCTTGAACAAGCAACATCCTGATCCTTCGGGTGGAAAAGATCTGGACCCTAATAACCCCAAAGCTGAGGATCGGAACTCCTCTTTTTCTTTTTCTTTAGAATGTTCCTCGGGTTTAGTCCCCGGTATTTTCCCTCCTCACTACGACCGAAATATCCAGGGATCCCTAAAAGTCATTCCATCCGACCTAGACCGCCCTAAGCTCGATGAAATTTTTAAACTTTATGGTTTATCAAATAGACTGAATGTTATAGCTCCCAAAAGTAACCAACGTGCTCATCGGCCTCCACTTGGTTTTATGGCCTTTTCCGCTCGAACTTTCAAGTTCGGAGTTCGACTTCCCCTTCACCAATTTTTTGTAAATATTTTAGAATATTATAACATAGCTCCAATCCAACTCTCCCCAATTGCTTGGTGTCACATGCTCGGTACTTATCTAATTTTCCAAGATGCCCAGCTCGAATAGCCTACCATGAGAGAATGGAACGATCTCTATAATTTAATCGTTAAGAGCAGAAAGGAATATTATTACTTCTCAAAACATTCTCATCACCCAGCCCCCTTGGTAACGGGCACCAAATCGAACTCGAAAAAATGGATTCATGAATTCTTTTTTGTTCAGATTCCGAATGACTTTCCCGGACTGAGTGGAGTGCTCTGAACTCCGACCAGTACGTCTTACCTCTTTTAACTTTGAATTTAACTTAAGTATCTCACTATCTGACCTTTTATTTTGACATGGCACAAAAGAGAGAGACTCTCCCGGATTACGAGCTCGGTCGGATTCAGAAAGCATATCGACAATCTCCTTGAGAATTCAACACTCTCCTCGGATACCGATCTTTGAGCATCACCAGAGTCGACGACCCGATGGAACGTCTTAATCCCGAGGAGCTTCTGAGATTTGAGCAGGAGCAGAAGCAGAAGAAGAAGAGGCAGAGAAAGAAGGAGACTGTCCCAAAGGGCCACGGTCCCGGTACTCAAAAGCCGAAGAGCCGAACTGCTGAGGGTACTTTGAATACCCTGAAATCCCCCACTCCTACACTTACTCCAGACTCGAAGGCGGATAAAAGAGGTCAAGATTCGGATTCCCCCGAGAAAGATGAGGATCGGCCTCTTGTTCGCCAGAGAAGGAACGAGGAGCCCCCCTTAGAGCATGAAATATTCGATCTTACTGGGGCTGAGAGTGAACGAGCCATCTTTCATCGTTCTGGGAAGGACCCTATGATGGAAGAGGTGGAAACCCGAGCCGTAAAGCAGGATCGAGCAAAATCTATAGCTTCTTTCCATGTCTTTGCCGATCTGTGGTTCCGGGGTCCACCTTGGCCGACGAAGTCTCCAGCTCGGATCAGCTTCTTTGAGAATGCCCAGATGTGCCTGATGGTAAGTAACTTCAAACTATATTCTGCTTAAAAAATGTCTTATTTCTTCTTCTGCTAACTTTTTTCGATCTAAACCGTTCGCAACCTCCACACCGAGCACAAGGATCTCGTACTGGTTGAGAAGAAGAAGGACGAGATCCTTCGAGAGAGAGATCACCTTATTTTTGAGCTGTCGATTGCCACCGTGGACCTTAAGAGTTCACGGGACTTGGCCGAACAATTGACCAAGGATCGACAGTCGGCCGTCGAAGAGCTGGCCCGAATTAGGGACCGCACCGACAAACTCTCGGAGGATCTTCAGGCCGAGGTACAGGCACATATTGAAGCCGAGGTGAAGCTGAAGGCTGAGCTCGAACAGGCCAGGGCTGCTCTTAGTTCGGCCCAAATGACCGGAGAAGGCCTGAACTTTACAAGACTGCTCGGGACCCCTTCTGGTAATGCCACCTTCAAGATGATGGAAGATTTGATTCGAAAAAAGGTGAAGGCTACCATGAAGGATAGACACCCGGAGCTCGACCTCAACTTTGTTTATTCGACTCCGGCTGCTTCTGAGGAGTTCGAAGGGGAGGAGGAAGAGAATAATTAAGAGGATGAAGCCTTCTCGAAGCAGTTGGAGGACAATCTCTCCAGGGGGACGAGCAGCTCAATCCGGAGGGTCTGAACCCAAATCAAGAGCAGCCAAAATCAACGGGGCCGAACTAAAATATGGCCGAGCAGCTTTTCTTTAAAATTTCTGGATTTTGTAATTTGGCTAGATTGTTGTTAAACTTTTCTTTTGATGATGTACATTCTGATTTTATTCAAATGAATTCCTCTTTTCTTTTCAATGATTCGTACTTTTGGATTGCCAATTAATCGCAGGCTCGAACAACTCTGTAGTATAAGATAATAATAACTTTGTGACTTGAACAACTTTTTGACTAAAAATTTGGTTACTCAGCAGTCTATCATAGCTCGAATCGACTCCACACTATACAGGACTTGTTTGATTCAAACTAAGTTACAAACCAAGAGTTCGAACTATTAAAGTTCAAACAAGTTACAAGTCGTACTATGAACATTATCGTAGTTTGGACATTTCCGTTGGTTGAACTATTTCTTCCAGCTTGAGGAGCTCGAACACCCTTAAAAATAACATTTTTTCAAATATTTAATATTCTAGGCATTTGGAACATCCTTTCCTTCAGGGGTTCTCAACCGATAGGCTCCATTCCCGACCACCGAACTGATTATGTATGGACCTTCCCAGGTCGGTCCAAGTTTTCCCGCATTGATTTCTTGAGTATTCTGAAAAACTTGACGTAGGACCCAATCTCCAATTCGGAAAGCCCTTAGTCGAACTGATTTGTTGCAGAATTTTCCAACTATTCTTTGGTTTCTCGTCATTCGACCGGATGCTTCCATCCTTTGTTCGTCCATTAGTTCTAACGAGTCAAAGAGTTTTCCCTGATTTTGCTCTTCATCAAATAGTTCGACCCTAGGACTTCCTTGGATAACCTCGACAGGAGACACTGCATCAACTCCATAGGCTAGAGAAAAGGGTGTTTCCCCAGTGGCTGTCTTAAAAGTCGTTCGGTAAGCCAAGAGTACTGCTGGAAGTTCCTCGACCCATTGGATGACTCAGCAAAACCGTTAGCCTCCGGATACCTTGGTGTCGAGAACAATAGTCGAGCTCTGATCGTTTCACAGTAATCTTTAAATTTCTTACTCGTGAATTGTCTGCCATTATCCGTGATGATTTCCCGAGGTAGTCCAAATCGACAAATTATGTTTTTCCATAGGAAGTTGACCATCTCGGTATTTCGTTCTCTGGAAAGTGGCTCGGCTTCGACCCATTTGGTGAAGGAGTCCGTGGCATCTACTAAATATTCTTTTTGGCCTGCTGCCTTAGGTAGCTTTCCCACGATATCGATTCCCCATCGATAGAATGGCCTAGCAGGGGTGTTCAAATGGAGTGGTTTGGCGTGTAGATGTGTCGAGTTTGCATACCTCTGACAACTGTCACATTTCTGAACTACCTCCTCGGCATCCTTTTTTAGGGTTGGCCAATAGAATCCTGCTGTTATTGCTTTATGAGCCAAACTTCTGGAGCCCGAGTGATTTCCACAGCTGCCAGAGTGTATCTTGGCTAAGACCGAGATGCTATCTTCTTCAGATACACATTTCAGTAAAGGTCCTTGAAAAGACCTTTTGTACAGCTGGTCGTCAAGAATGGTGAAACGAGCTGCTCTTTGAACTAACCGAGCTGCTTTGGCTTTTGACTTTGGAAGAACTTCAGTGGTTAGATATTTCTCGATTTGGGTCTTCCATGAATTATGAATGTCATCCACCGGGAAAACTTCCATAGGATCATACTCCCGATCTCTCGTAGCTGGCCAAAGTGCTACGGTTAGTGGGATAGTTCAAGTTCCTCCCAAGCTTGCGGCCGCTGCTAGGTTTGCGAAGGCGTCAGCATGAGAATTTTCTTCTCTAGGGATGTGGATACTTCTACCTCTTCGAATTTAGATTCAAGCTCTTTGGCGAGCTCATGATAGGCTAGCATTCGGGCGTCTATGGCTTGAAATTCACCTCGGACTTGGTTCACTACGAGCTGAGAATCAGACTCAATTTTTAGTTTCTTTATTTTTAGGTTTAAAGCTAATTGAAGTCCGGCAATTAGTGCTTCGTACTCAGCTATATTGTTCGTAGTTCAGAATTCAAAGTGGATTGCCCTTTCAATGACCCATCTTTCGGGGGATACAAGTAGTATCCCGGCTCCACTCCCTTTAAAATTACTGGATCCATCAATGGAGAGGGTCCAGAATTCTAAATTTTTCGAGGTGGGTCCGAGCTCTATCTCGGCTACCATTTGGAGTTCGGGTGTGTAGTCTGCAATAAAATCGGCTAAGATCTGAGATTTGATAGTATTTCGCGGCTCGAACTGGAGCCCATAGCCCCCAAGTTCAATTGCCCATTTCATCATTCACCCAGATAGATCGGGCTTTGAGAGTACATGCCGAATTAGGAAAGAAGATACCACCTTTATAGGGCGTGATTCGAAATATGGTTTTAATTTTTGGGATGCCATAACTAGAGCCAACACGAGCTTCTCAAGAGTAGGATACCAGGTTTCGGCGTCCAGAAGTGTTTGACTGACATAATAGATAGGGTGTTGATTCCCATTCTACTTCTCTTATTAGCACGACACTTATGGCTTTTTCCGAGACGGCCATGTATAATTGTAGTTCTTCGTTCACCTTGGCTTTCGACATTACTGGGGGACTTGTTAAGTATTTTTTAACAAGGTGAGTGCTTCGTCGCATTCCCCTGTCCATTCGAACTTCTTAGATTTTCTGAGAAGACAAAAGAATGGACTCGTTTTGTCCGAATATCTTGCTATAAACCTGCTGACTGCCACGAGCTTCCCAATCATCCTTTGTATGTCTTTAACATTTGTAGGAGGTTGGATATTTTGGATAGCTCGGATTTGAAGTGGATCAGCTTCGATACCTCTTCGGCTCACAATATATCCGAGGAATTTTCCTGAGGAGACTCCGAAGGTGCACTTGGCGGGGTTTAATCTCATACTGAATTTTTGCAAGGTTTCGAAAGTTTCGGCCAAATGTCGAAGATGATCCTCAAAATTGTTAGATTTTACCAGAATGTCGTCGATATAGACTTCCATAGTTCGTCCAATTTGCTGCTCGAACATTCAGTTCATTAATCTCTGATAAGTCAAACCGGCATTTTTAAGGCCGAATGTCATGACTTTATAACAATATATTCCTTGATTAGTTATGAATGTCGTCTTCTCTTCGTCTGGTGGATACATCTTTATTTGGTTATATCCCGAGAAGGCGTCCATGAAGCTCATAATACCGAAGCCAGCCGTAGCATCAACAAGCCGGTCAATATGGGGAAGTGGGAATGGGTCTTTCGGACAAGCCTTGTTTAGGTCTGTATAGTCTACGCATACTCAATTTTTCCCGTTCTTTTTCTTGACCACTACTACGTTTGCAAGCCATTTGGGGTATTTGACTTCTCGAATGAATCCCACTTTGAGCTGATTCTTGACTTCTTCAGCTATTGCATTATTTCTTTCAGGAGCAAATCTTCACCTTTTCTGCCTTACTGGTCTGTGCTTCGGATCAACCCGAAGTTGATGACTTATAATCGAAGGATCGATGCCTGGCATGTCTCCGTGTGAGAAAGCAAAATTTTCTTTATTTTGAGCAAGAAGAACTTGCATTTTGGATTTCTCTATTTCGGATAACCTTTCTCCGATAAAGGTTGTCCGAGATAGATTTCATTCATCAATTTTAATCTCCGAACTACCCTCGATTGGCTCAGACTCCATCGCATGCACATTTCGGAGGGTCACTTTGTAACAACTCCTCGAGGCGAGCTGATCCCCTCGTATAGCTCGAACTCCCCAGGGTGTGGGAAATTTGATTATTTGGTGATAAGACGACGGCACGGCTTTCATGGCATGGATCCACGGTCGACCAATCAACACATTGTATACTGAGGGGGCGTCAACTACTTGGAAGCGGGTTGAAAAATTTACTCATTCGGCAAATACTAGAAGTATTATTTCTCCGAGGGAGTTCAGCTTTTCTCCACTAAAACCAACAAGGGCGATCGGATTTTCGATTATGTTCCCCTCAGAGATCCCCATTCCTCGAAGAGTTTTAAGGAATATTACGTTGGACGAGGCCCCAGTGTCAACGAGGATTCTCTTAACTTGGCAATTCGCTATCATCAAAGTGATTACTAGGGCATCATCATGGGGATGACGAGCTTCGGCTTCATTTTCCGCATTGAAAGAAATTTCAAATGGAGATGTTTCGACCAGGTGAATCAGTTGATTTCTCAGATCTCGGCAATGTCTCTTAGCCGCATTTCAGGATGATCCGGTCATCGAAGATCCTCCAGTGAGGACATTGATGACCCTTTGAATTTCTGGCTGCTTGGGCTCCTCGGAAAGGGGCTGTTTATAAGCTCCTGTGGCCGGGGTCGGATCATTTCGACCTCCCTTGTTATTCTTTTTGTTTCTTGTCCAAACCCTTTCTTTCTTCGCGGGTTTTGGACGAGTCAGGAGTCCCTCTGCCAGATGTCGATCGACTTCTTGTTTTAAATCTCTACAGTCATCAGTTCGATGACCGTGATCTTGGTGAAACACGCAGTATAGGGACATGTCCCTATACTCGGGTCGCGTGTACATTATTCTCGGCCAATTGACCTCATTGCTAATCTTTTGCATTTCTCGAACAGCTATTTGAAGAGGCATCTTCTGCTCGGTTTGCGGCGTGGTCGACACCACCTTCATCCACTGCTTGGATGATTCAGTTCGGGTAGGGTAGGGTTGATATCGATTGCTGGCTCGAGTTTTGCCTTTCTTATCAGAATGGCTCGTTTGGGCCTTGCCCTTGTTTCTTTGGCCGAAGTTCTCCTCTTCGACCTCCTGTCGAATTCAGGCTTCGGCCCGTGCCAGCACTTCGGCCATGGTCGAGCAGGGGTACTTGACCAACTTCCAAAAAAGGTTTGAATTTCTCCTGAGGCCTTTTTTGAATGCCGAAACTGCCGTTTCTTCGAGGCAGTTTGGAATGATTACTTTCACTGCATTGAATCGCTTCAGGAAGTCCTGAAGGGATTCGTTTTCCTTTTGGACGATGAAGTAGAGGTCGTCCGATCTCTTTGATGCTTTTCGACTGCTAGAAAAATGCTGGACGAAAGATCCATTCAGCTCGGCAAACAAAGAGATTGAGTTCGGGGCCAGGTGCATGAACCATTGCATGACCGGTCCATCCATGCACGCCCCGAAACTTTTGCACATGCAGGCTTCATGTTGGTGATAGGGAATCACCGCGGTCTGTATCTTTATTTTATAGAGTGTAATAAATTCATTAGGGTCGGTTTTCCCATCGTATGCCTTTATGTTCGGTATTGCAAACCGAGAAGAAAGCTGCACGGTGATTCGGCGTAACTTTCTGTGGTATGCTTTTTGGTGGAGTAGGTGCCCCGGGGATTAGGGACATAAACTTTTGCATTTGCTCAAGTTGTTTCTCGAGCAATTTGATTTTTTCCCAGGACTCTCCGCTTTTGGTTTGGGCCGAGCTACCGCTGGGCTCGGTTTGAGCTCGAGAGACCTCTTTCTCCTCGTCTGTTTTGAGCAGAGGGGTTCTGCTTCTTGATTGGGTCTCGCTCTGCCCTTCACTATTAGCTAGTGCCAATTGTTGCCGAAGAGCTTCGGCCTCTATTGTGACCCTTCTATTCTCCTCCTGAAGGTTTCGGAGTTCATTCTCGCAGCGTTTGAGTTCGGCTTCGAACTCAGCCGCACTCCGGAATACTCCATGTCCGATTGGCTGGTTGTTGTTGTTGTGTTCCATGATTACTTTATCTTTCTTTCTTATTAGGCCCTCCTTCTAGCGCCAATTGTTAATGGTGAAATTTTGCGAGGCTATTTTAAATAAGAATACTTGATAATTTAGAATAAGAAAACACAAATCAAATGACGTAAATGCCTGACTGAAAGTAGAGCTAGAATGCTTTGCTTTTATTGCTTTATTTATTGCTTTTTTCCAATGTGTCTTTTACAAATAAATGCGACTCTATTTATAGAACTTCCAATTGAGCAAGCATCTCTTAGTTAACAGTCGCATTACTTCGACCGAAACGATGGTTCGAACAGTTGTGTCTGTTCAGTTGAGCTGTCGTAACGGATGCTGCAGCGGCTTGGTAGTTCGGTCGGCCTTTTGGACAGCTCGAACATCTCCCGAGCTCGAACATTTCCCGAGCTCGGCACAATTAGCTTGGCCGAACATTCATTTAATTCGAACTATGCTCCTTTGAGGTTTCAATCTTCTATGGGCTTGGACCTTTTTCTTTGATGGACTCCAAAAATGGGCTTGCTTATTTTCGGATCATAACATATATCATTTTCAATCTATTTTTAAAATTTAAAATTTTTAATTATGTAAAAACCCCATCCCAAAATCATTTCACTTCCTTATTCCAAAAAAATGTCTACTTAAAAATGTACATTTTAATATACATTTTAGAGAGAGATTTTTATTTGGGTAGTATCTTTATTTAAATGTTCTTCATGTATATTATGTATTATTCATGAATGAAATCAATAAAAAGGATACAAAACCTAAACACACTAAATTATATATAAGAAATAAATAAAGAGAGAATGTTTGAATGAGCGTGTCGATGAATGAGAGCTAAGAAACATATTGATAAATTGTGTTGTGCGTGTAGGGATAGAGAGGAATTGCTGTAAACAAATTAATCGATGAATGAGAGATAATAAAAATATTGATAAATTGTGTTGTGCGTGTAGAGATAAAGAGGAATCGATGTAAACAAATTAAAAACGTATAAGCGGATTCAAAATCAATTTAAAAATTTAATATTCGAGCACAATTATATCGAACTATAATTTTATGCAATACAAAGCTCAAAATATGAAATTTGCTACATGAACATGTATTATAAAACTGTGTAGAAAATAATTTATTTTAATATCTAATATATATATATATATATATATGTATGCATGTGTGTGCGTGTATCTATTAACATAAATATTTAATATTATTTATATTAATAGCAACGAGAAAAATGAGATCTCATAAAGTATATTGTCCAAATTCGTATAAATGAAAGAAACGATAAATGCTGGGCGAGTTTTCAAAGAGATAAAGAGATGATAAATTTATACTAATCAATTAACATTACTTAAATGATTTGACTTGAAAATTTGATGTAAACTTATAATCTAATTTTAATATTTCAATGTTACATATTCATACGATAAATATAAATGATATAATTTAATAAAAAATTAAAAAATGATGCGCATCGCGCAGGTAGCAATCTAGTTTTTAATTTTGTAAGAACCCCATCCCAAAGCAAAATCATGTCAGAAATATTTTTAATATTGTTAAAGTAGTCTCAATATAATTCGAGGAAGTAATTTGAGTGGGTCGAGGAGACTAGTTCGAGGAAGTGGGTCGAGCCGTGTAGGTCGAGGAACTCGATGAGCAGTTCGAGTTGGTTGGAAATGGAAAAAATATGGTGCATATCTTGTTTCCTTGTTGAATAAGATTTATCCTTATCAGTATTAGATTTAGATAAGAATAAATCTATTTGAAATAGATTTAGATTTAGATATATCTTACCATATCTAGGTTTTATATCCCTTATGTATCTAGGAATATCTCCCTATATATACCCCTGTTCCCCACCAATTGTAATTGTCCATCAATTGTCACATACTTTGTATTTTCTTCACCATAATAATATCATCACCGATGAGGCTTGAAGAGTGGACGTAGAGCATAGCTCGAACCACTAAAATTCTTTGTGTCGTTTTAATTTCTATTTGTTATTTGTGTCTACAATCGCTTCAATTCACAACGTATTGGTGCGGTGAACGTGGATAGAAGGATTGCGATGGGTTCAGCCAAATTCGAGGTAGAGAGCTTCACGGGATCGAATGATTTTGGTTTGTGGAAGTTGAAGATACAAGCGTTGTTCGTGCAGCAAGGCTTGGACGGTGCCTTGAAGGGAGAGGCTAGGTTACCCTATACGATGACGGAGCAACAGAAGAAAGACACACTGGCAAAGGCGCACAGTGCGCTGATTCTGAGTCTCGGAGATAAGGTGCTGAGGAAGGTGTCAAAGGAAAAGACGGCAGCGGAAGTATGGAACAAACTTGAATCCTTATAGAGGACTCAAAACATCTAAACTGGGTATTGGACTAAAATAACAAAAATTCCCAAAACAGGCCAAAACTTGCTTTTCGGACTTCTGTGTCGATTGACAAAGTGCCTGTCGATCGACACAAGCATCAGGTCGAAATCCAGGGTTGCTTCACGTCGAGCCACCTTCTCCGTCCTCCGTGTCGATCGACAGGGAGCCTGTCGATCGACACGCCAGCACTGACCTTTGTGTCGATCGATAGGGAACCTGTCGATCGACGTGCCTGCATGCGTTGAGCCTTTCTTCCTCAGCCTTGCTTCCAATCGACATCTGACCTCCGTGTCGATCAACATGCACCATATCGATTGACACAGAGGTCCTGCTTTGGGTTTTTGGCTTCGTCTTCCAACTTGGTCGACTTCCCGTGCGTCAATCGAAGCGTCAACTCTGTGTAACTCGGCTCTTTCATCATTTCACCTCTTTTTAGCCCTAAATACCTGCAAAACTCACCACAAAGGGCATAACATCCTCTAAAACAGTCTCATGCACAGAAATAAGTAAAAACCTAACCTAATTGTACTGAAACAATGGAGAAAAATATAGATAAGTGAGTATAAATATGAGCTTATCAAACCCCCCAAACTTGAATACTTGATTGTCCTCAATCAAAGAAAAGAAAGAAAAGAAATCTCAAGTAGTTGAAAGTGCAATGCCTCACAAGATTCATCACAATCAAAGATCATCAATCCACATCACACATGCAATTTGAAAGAGATAAGAAATCCATCAACTTCGGAAGACTCACAAGGAAGTGTATCGCTCATTCACACAAGTGTTTGGGTTTCAATGAAAGCACTCACAACATGTATGAAGAAATTTCTACCATAGGCTTGCAAAAGTTCTAGAATCTCCACTGCTTATTTGTGCATACAAATCAAGAATCAGAAAGGACTTTGATTAGGTTGTAATGTAGGCTTTTTGTGAAAGGTAGGGAAATATGGCCAAGTGACTAAAATCAATCAATTTGTACACCCTCAATCAATCTAAACCACCATCTATCAACATCTACCCTTCTCCTTAAATATTACAATAAAGTTCTTTCTCTTCTTTTTTTTTCTTTTTCAAGCTCTTTTTTTGAATCTCTTATACCCTTTCAAAAGTTTTGCAATTACAAACAAACATTTTTTTTTCTAAGGGCTTATGAGACTTTTAATTTTTTTCTTTTCGAGCTATACAACCTTTCATCTTTTATTCACCACTATACTACAATTTTCTTATCCACATCACACATATAACCACCATTTTCTTCCTTAAACCTTATAGACAAGACAAAAA
This sequence comes from Plectranthus barbatus, assembly GCA_026898455.1. Taxonomy (NCBI): domain Eukaryota; kingdom Viridiplantae; phylum Streptophyta; class Magnoliopsida; order Lamiales; family Lamiaceae; genus Plectranthus; species Plectranthus barbatus. Next base: position 593,030 of record JAPKLW010000307.1, read on the forward strand.
CCATTATAACTCCATGAAAATCTCATAGACAAGACCAAAAAAATGGAGTTAGGCACAATGGGGCTTACTAGGGATAGTTTCAATATAAGAAGGGACAGTGTTTAGGATTTTTGGCAAACAAAGATGGCCTAAAATCATTTTCTATCATTGTGCACACTATGCAGTCTTGACACAGAACAAAAGCAAGTTCTAGAGAAATAAAAACATACATGGGAATCTCACATCAAACGAAAAAGGCTCAAAATCTCACTTGGGTTCAAAAATTTTCTTCCTTAGTCAATTTCAATCCACTCAAACATCATGCAAGTGTGAGTTTCAATTAGACCCTATCATGCGATATTCTACATTCATAGGCAAATCGACCACAATTGAAATCAAATCAAACTTATCCTCAATCAATTCCAATCTCAAAATTAGTTCAAGTGGGTTCATGACTCAATAAAAATTTTCCTCACAACTTATCCATATATTTTTTTCTAGGCAAAAATTTAAAACACACCAAATCAAATAAAACAATAAAAAATAAAGCAAATAAAGGATAGAAAAGTTTGAATTTCTTGTCCACATCCCCCAAACTTATTTTGAACTCGGAGAGTAAGAAAAAGTTTGAAAATCAGACAAGAAACAGAACTTTTACCTGACTGTTGATCTCAGACATCAACTTTTTTATCCACCGGAGGAATCAGCTCGTCGCGACGAAGAGATTGGTGTTGCTGGCACTCTATGTCGATCGACAGGGGGCCTGTCGATCGACACAGAGCCTTCTGTTGATTGCTCTATGCTGACCTCTATCTTGATTGACAGGGGGCCTGTCGATCGAGATAGAGGTAAATCCTCCCTGTTCAATTTTTTTAAAAAAATAACAAGAAAACAGAAATCTAAAATGAAAGTTAAACACACCAATGGGAATAAAAATGAAAATCGAAAAGAAAAATAACGGGAATTGGAAAGAAAGCATGTAAAAGTTGGGTTACCTCCCAACAAGTGCTTTAGTTAACATCGTAGCTCGATGATACCTCTTTTCAGAACCACGGCGGGCTAGAGCACACTCGCCTTCCTTGGGAATCTACCATGTAGACCCACCGATCTTGGATGACAGCAGCGAGCTCGGGTTGAGACGGTGTAATTGTCAATTTTGCCAACTCGTTCCCTCGCACCCATCTTTGAGCGGCGTGGTCCTCTTTGATTTTCTCACTTAGTTCTTCTTCTTCCACCTCATCAGCCTCCTCTCGGGATGTGATCCTAAAGCACTCTGACTGCTGCCGGCTTTTATCGAGCTTGAAAGTGATCTTCTCCTCATTAGCTCGCAATGTAATCTCTCATCCACGGCAGTCAATCAAGGCAGCACTTGTATCCAAGAACTCTCATCCCAAAATCAGAGGTGTGCTCCCATCTTCTTTCATATCCAAGACCACAAAATCTGCAGGAAAAATCAGATGACCCACACGAATGAGAACATCCTCAATTATACCTTTCGGGCGAGAAACAGAGCGGTCTGCCATCTGCAATGTGATGGTGGTCGGCCTCAATTCTCCAATCTTGAGGCGCTGAAAGATAGAGTAGGGCATCAAGTTGATGCTGGCTCCAGTGTCGCACAGCACCTTCTCGAATGAAATCCCCCCAATCTCAACTGGGACTGTGAAGCACCCTGGATCACTCCTCTTGATCGGCATCTTCTTTTGGAAGAGTAAGCTGCACTGCTCATGAAGCTTCACTGTTGAATTCTCCACGAAGTGTTTCTTCTCGCTCATCAGCTTCCGGAGATATCGCATATAACCTAGAATTTCAGAAAGAGCTTCTATCAGTGGCAGATTAATGCTTACCTTCAAGTTCTCCACAAAGCGGGAAAACTTGGAATCCTCCTTGTGCTTGGCAAAGAGCTGAGGAAAGGGCATCGGAGGAGGTCTGGCAGCTTTGGAACTTGGAGATTGGTGTCGAGGAGGCTGCTATGTCGACTGGGAAGGATATCTATCGAGCAGACCTCCCTATCGATCGACAGGGGGTGTGTCGATCGACACACCCATTGCAGTCCTGTCGATCGAGCCTTCATCATCATCTGTGTCGACCTCCTCTTCTGGTCCTCTATCTCGATCGACAGGCTGTCTGTCGATCAAAACAGAGGACGGCTCTGCGGGCTCCTTCTCCTTCTCTCCCCCAAACTTGCTTTGGGGCATGCTCGGACCTGAATAGCTGGTTCCGAATCTGAGCTTCATAGCCTTGCAATCTTTTTGGTTCCTTGGGTTGACCTCGGTGGTGCTCGGTAGCTTTCCCGGTGTGTGTTGCGCACCAAGTGAGTTGGAAATCTGACTGACTTGAGTCTCGATGATCTGCACGTGCTTTCCAAGCCTGTCCACCTTGGTATTGACCCCTGCTACCTCCTGCTCAATCTTTCCAACCTGGTAGTCGGAAGCTTTGATGAAGTTCTTGAGCACCTAGTCGAGGGTCTCCTTCTTCTTTTCCACCACCTTTGCCATTCTGCACATCAAAATCAGGAGGGGGATGCTCGGCAGCTTCGGGCTGAGAATATGAGAAGCCTGGATGAGGTCTAGGGTGGTAATGCTGATATCCCCCTTGCCGGTATTAATTTTGATAACCTCCTCGGTTCATGTAGTTCACATCAGCTACGGGGTTAACCTGTGCAACAGAAACACAAGCAGCATTAGATGTCAGTTTCTCCATCTCCCCCTTGAGCTTCTCGATCTCCTTCTTCAAGGTGTCATCCTCCTTTGTCTCCACTGCCCGGACCTGCGGTCTCCTTGGGTTGGATGGTACGTGCAAAACGTGTGCAACAAAGTGCAAGTATACACTGCCAAGTAATATCTAGGAGTATCTAGAGTCGATCCCAAAGGGAATGCCTCATATGAAGAATCGTGCACACAGTCAACATACAGCAAGGTTTAATCAATATTTGTGTTGAGTCTAATCCTAATGCAAGAAAAGTAAATTAACATAAACAAGACACTGATGATTTCCAATTCCACAACTAACAAGGTAGATTTAGAACTCAGTTATAAAAAGGCAACTCAGGTTGCTGACTCTACTTGCTGAAGTAATGCTATAGCATGAATCCTAGCATGCATTCTAGTGCTGAATCTCTGAAACACTCTACAGTTCTTCCAAACTACAGAGATTACTAGAAGTAATGTTCGATCCACATATTCCTATGCTAGATTAAACAGTATCTAGTTCATAATAAGCAGATTCACTAAGCATACTAAATCCACACATCTTCCAATGGCTAGATCTAGTTCAAATCAGGGCTCTCTCCTAAACATGCCTTTCCAAACATGAAAAGAAATATATCTTAGCTAAGTTGGCCGAACAAAGTAAGATAAGATTGATAAACACCCAGATTTGATAGAATAGCAAGGATTTCAAGTCACAACATCAATCCAACAAGAGATCAACAACCCAAGTCTAAAGTATTTAGATCATAGCTAAAATCATCTGAAACATAACTAGAATATCTTCAGAAATAAACATAAAAACTATTTAAAACTGCAAACAGAGATAGCTGGGGATGAATTCCTTCACTCCCACAGTGGTGTCCTCAGGATTCCTCCTTCGGCCACTCTCTAGCTCCACTCCTTGGTGCCTGATCTTTCTTCCTTCCCAAGACTTAAATATTTCTCTCTGAAATCACGCACACCCAGGAAGTGAGCTGGTCTCCCCTTTTATATGTAGCTCCCAAAATTCTAGAAGAATATCTTTTTAGGTTTCCTCAATTAATGTTGTGATGCCTTAATTCTCCCTGTCCAAGTGGCAACAAATCCAAGTGCCTCCACTTTCCAGCTCAGCCAAGCATCATCATGTCCTTGTCAGCACTCAGCAGATGGCCCAATTCAGGATTTTCTCTCTCCCCATCTTTCTCTTTCTGGAATACCCTGCATGCTACAGCACGCTCTCAGCATCTTACTCAGCATGCGCGTTTCCTTAAGATTTTCACTCTTTATAATTTCCTGCACTTTTCTTGCTAAAAATAAACCAAAAGAGATTAATTTGCAACACTGACTCACTAGACACTAGCTATGCATACACATGCTTATTTAAACCTAAACTGGACTAAAACAAGACTCAAGGGACTCGAATTTATTAAATTAAAGGCATAAATATAACTCTCATGAGAGAGTTATCACACCCCCAAACTTGAACTTTTACTCGTCTTCGAGTGAACAGAAGTCACAAACACGATAAAACAAATCTAAAGAATAACTCAATGCTCGGCATAAACTCATTGCTGCTCTCATCAAAATGGAAGAATTAGCTTTAGTCGCATACTATAGGCCTCACAACACTTCATCTCTTCATAATTCAAAATGGTTTAGCAAGAACATTCCTCCGGCTCATTTATTTCACTTCCATGCTAGCTTATTTCAAAAGTAAATATGACTCAAGCCAGCAAGTATCACACAACTTTCAATGCATAAGCCATCATGCTCATTAAATTTACTTCTCTTTTCTCCATAATGAATCATATGCATACCTCTCCACTAATGGTGCTCTAAAACCAAAGGATCGGAAGGACTTCTCGGCTTGTAATGTTAGGCTAGGGTTAAGGTTGGGTAATTTTGGATCAAGTGACTAAATACTCGAGCATTCAGAGGTCCTCCTTAATCTACACCCAAAGTAGTACTCCATTTTCCCTAGCAAATCCCTTGTTTCTTCCCCTTTTTTTTATTATTATTATTTTTTTCGATAATATTCAACTATTATCTCAGCGCTCATGCTAACTTTATGCTGCGGCATTTAGTCAGCAGGCACTATAGCTCTTATTCAAGTAACAACTCATATACTGTCCTCCCTTGTATTCAAAGGATAATACGATTTTTTTTTTTGTAGCACCCTCACACACCCCCAAACTTAGAATGTAACATTGTCCCCAATGTTTAAAGAAAAACCTAAGAATGCTCAAGAGGGTGCAAGCATAAAATAGAATAAAACAGTTAAGAGGCTAGGCATAAGAAGGAAAAAGAACAAAGGAATAGCAAGAGGCACAAAATAGGAACTAGGGATATAGAAATATTAGTGCGGTCGCATAAGACCGAGGCTAGGAAACATGAAAAATGGCCTTCGTCATATCCAATAAAAATTAGGACACTAAATTTCGCCTCAAGGCAAACATAAATTCAAAAGGAGGTAAATTCTCGCATTCCTCAGCAAAGCAAAGAGAAGAAAGATTAACTTGATAAACTTGATCAACAAAACCAAGTTTTTTTTAGCATGCTAAGCACATTCTCTAGCATGAAAATCTGATGAGTGTTTCGAAAAAATTCAAGCTAAAACATTGAAAAGATATGTTGAGACTAGTGCCGTGTTGCGAATGAGTACGGCCACAAGCTAAAAATTGCGAGGGACATTCTCATCATCGAGCATGAGATTGATGCATGATAACACGAGTTGTTCTCAGATAGACACCATACACAAAGACAACACAAGACCGACACAACGTATTGAAGATAAAAAATTACCAACCACAATACCATACGCAAAAGAACAGGAGTATCGCATACAAAACAAAAATAAAAGTTGTTCAGCAGAAATTAAAAGTCAAAGCTTAAGCATAAAGAAAGAGATTGAGAGTCAGGGTAACCAGTCAAAAGTTAGGCATCTTGATCCGTATCGGCATCCCAAGAAGTACGAAGAAGAGGCGGAAAGTCCGGCAGACGATCGCAGTAGCGTTGGAGGATGGCATCACGCTCAGCCATATAGTTGCATAGCTGGGTCATCCTTTCGGCATGGAACCAATGGTGCCGATTGATAGTGCGCTTCATTGCCCACACATTTTTGAATACCTCAGAGGCAGCCGTGCCAAAAATCTCAATGCGCTCTTGCACCATCTCCAGCCGGATCATCAAATCTTCGTTGGAAGGCTGGTTGGAATCAGAGGCGGAGGCAGCATGCTGAGAAGAAGCTGCAGCATGAGCTGGATGTTCAGTGTCCCCACCCTGCGTCCGTTTGAATCTTCGCAGCATCTGGTGGGCATTGATCAATCCACTACTCCAATCGTGCTCATCAGTTGCTGCAGTAGGCACACCCTTTCTCTCGCATAAAGCAGTGATCATAGATGGAAAGTACAGGGGCCCTACAATTCTGGTCGAACGACTCTCCAGGGAAGCAAGCAACATGGGAGCATAGTCAAAAGGTGTACCTGACACAATGGCAGCACAGATCATTGCACGCTGATCGTTAACTCAGTTTTCATGGGTGGTAGGGGAGATCCTGCTTCGAATGAAGTGGAACCAAAGCCTAGCTGCAGGCTTTAATTTGTTGGTGACAACCAATGGTGCCCCTCCATCTTGTGGAATCCATTGAACATCAGAGTCTTCAGGGGCAAGGATATCCAAAGCCCATTTGCGATCCTCTTCGGTTGGCTTATCATACCTGTCCCAAAAAAGGGTCTGGTTGAGGTGGTGCTGTTCCATAGACACGGTGCACAAGGCGGGGGTTAAGGTCCACTTTTACCCCACGGACCTTAGAGGTGAATTCCCACTCCCCAACCTTCGTCAGATTTGCATAGAACTCCCAGACAATATGAACAACTGGCGCTTTAGGCATGACGACAAAGGGGGCCCATCCCAACTTGGCAATGGACTCTTGGAGGTCCTCAGGAAGGCCGGTCAAATCAGTTGGAAATCCTCTTTCGATGAGCATAGGCGGGGGACCGCGCTTTGGAACTTTTGAAGGCGGGGATCTGCTAGGAGAGGGAGTAGGCCTTGGGACTCTTCTCTTCGACAGCTGCCTAGGAGTAGGATTCTTCTTGCAGGCCTTCTTGACTCGCTTCTTCTTAGGCAGGGAAGTAACTGCATCGTCCGGTGGTGCTGTGCTGTCTTTGGGTTGCAGGTTCTCCAGGAATTTGCATAAAGCACGATGTGGTTTAGTCTTGGCCTTCTTTATAGGAGGGCTATCGGACTCGGACAAGTTCACCGGAGAGGAACTCGAAGTGGCAGGAGCCTTCCCTTTAGCACGCTTGGTAGCGGCACGAGTCCGAGGCACCCGACTGGGTATGCCAGCGGGATGCACACTTGCATGATGAGAACCAACTGGGGATTGGGGCCCTGAGTTAGTTGGTGTTAGCGTAGTGGAATAAGTGGCGGCATTCTCATCCGGAGAAGAAACTTTCTTGGTTTTGCGGGGTATCTGCTTTGTTCTCATGTTGCTTTTCGACCTGAAATTAGGTACAAAATTATGTGAGGGTGATACCAATGTGGAAACACTTCTTTAGCCCTCATTATAGCAACCAGAATTCGTGCGAATACTCCCCACATGTTTAAGACTCATCCACGACCACCCAAAGTTGAAACAGAGCATCTATAGACACAATAGGGTACACTATCCAAGACAACCAAGATTTTTTTAGTCGCATAAAATTTTTTTTCAACATTGAATCCAAAATTTCAAACTATTTCAAGCCCTAAAGTGCATTCGACACAAATTTCCACTTGCCCATGCAATGCTCTACACAAGAATCTACAATATTGACTCAAGAACAGCCGTATTGCACTAGAGATTCAAGTTAAGCGCACGTAGACAGACAATATGGGTTGCGCATGCAAAATTACCAAAATTCCAACACCATGCTCGCATGCTCTTGATAACAGGCAACTAAAACTTCCTCAGTGTAATACAAAAAGAGAGAGCAAGCGAATCATACCTTGTTGAACGAAGTGCAACGTAAAACTAGTTTGCCCAGGGTTTGCACAGTGAAATGCGATGGGTAGAGAGAGAGAATGTAAGTTGAATAGGTAAGAGGGAGAAAAAGTGCAGAGGTTACCTTTTAAAGTAATAATTTCGGTGTAGAAGGAAATCCTCTGAAAAGATTTGAATTTATCTACGGGAAACAATTAAAAATTACCTCCTGCACGCGAAAGTAAAAGTAATTCGGCCAAAATATGACCGTTACTGCACAGGTACCATGCTGTGGCATGTTGTTAGCACGTGGCTAGCACCCTCTGAACACCCCCAAACTTATGTTCCATTAGCTCCCTCAATTCATTAAAACTACACTAAGAAAAACTAGTAAAGTAAAATAACAGAAAGCATAAATAGACAAGAATGGAACTATGTACAAACAAAACTGATTTCACCCAATACTTGCAGATGCAAGCAAGAGGGAAATCAGAGTTACCTCATGTTCTTAGGCATCTTGCAGGGTAGTGGAGGTCTTCTCCCTGTTGAAGACTCCACCATGATAGATTTTTACCCGCTCACCATTTACCTTGAATTCCCTGCCTGAAACTTCATCCTTCAGATCAATTGCCCTATGAGGGTAAACCTTGGTGATGGTAAAAGGGCCAGACCATCTGGACTTTAATTTGCCAGGAAAAAGCCTCAGCCTGGAATTGAATAAGAGGACCTGATTTCCTTCCTCCAAAGTTCTGAACCTGATCCTTTTGGCATGCCACATCTGGCTCTTCTCTTTGTAGATTCTGGCACTCTCATAGGAAGTTAACCTCATCTCTTCCAGTTCATTGATCTCTGCACATCTCCTTTCTCCTGCTGCTAACAAGTCAAAATTTAACTTCTTCATAGCCCAGTGAGATTTATATTCCAGTTCCAAAGGAAGATGGCAGGCTTTCCCAAATACCAATCTGTAAGGTGACATTCCTAAAGGTGTTTTAAATGCTGTTCTGTAGGCCCAAAGTGCATAATCCAGATGTTTGGACCAATCCTTCCTATTTGGACTCACCACCTTCTCAAGGATCCTCTTGATTTCTCTATTAGAAAGTTCAGCCAACCCATTTGTTTGTGGGTGGTATGCTGTAGCAACCTTGTGCTTGACTTTGTATTTGGCCAGCAAGCAAGCTAAACTTCTGTTGATGAAGTGGGACCCTTCATCACTAATGATAGCCCTTGGTGTTCCAAACTTGGTGAAAATATGCTTGTGCAGAAACTTGATCACAGTCTTGGCATCATCCTTAGCACAAGCTGCAGCTTCTACCCATTTAGAAATATAATCCACAGCAACAAGTATATAGACATTTCCAAAGGAAGGTGGGAATGGTCCCATGAAATCCAAACCCCACACATCGAATAGTTCAAGTTCAAGAATGTAGGTCATAGGCATGGCATTAGAAGATGGTAAATTACCTACCCTCTGACATTTATTACAGTTTTTCACCCATTCATGTGCATCTTTAAAAATTGTTGGCCAAAAGAAACCTGATTGGAATACCTTAGCAGCTGTCATTTGTCCTCCAAAATGGCCTCCATATGGGGCTGAATGGCATTTCTCCAGGATGTCTGCCATTTCTACCTCATGAACACACCTCCTCAAAACTTGATCAGCACAAAGTTTATATAAGTAGGGCTCATCCCAGAAATAAGATTTGGCATCATGGTAAAACCTCTTTAGCTGCTGTCCTTTCTTTTCTGGAGGGAGGGTTCCACTGGCCTTGAAGTTAGCAAAATCAGCAAACCAAGGTGGAGTTTCAGAGGAAACATTGAAAAACTGCTCATCAGGAAACCACTCTTGAACTTGGATGGCTTGTTCATCTTGAGTAATTCCCTCCAACCTGGACAGGTGGTCTGCTACCTGATTCTTTGTACCCTTCCTATCTTGAATTTCCAGATCAAATTGTTGCAAGAGAAGTACCCATCGAATTAGCCTAGGCTTTGCATCCTTTTTGGAGAGTAGATACTTGATGGCTGCATGGTCAGTGTGGACAACAACCTTAGCCCCCAGCAAGTAAGGTCTGAACTTCTCAAAAGCAAAAACTACAGCAAGCAACTCTTTTTCTGTAGTGGTGTAATTGATTTGGGCATCCACCAAAGTTTTGCTAGCATAATAGATAGGATGAAAGATCTTGCTCTTCCTTTGTCCAAGTACAACTCCAATAGCAAAGTTGCTTGCATCACACATAACTTCGAAAGGTAGGTTCCAATCTGGCCAACACATGATAGGAGCTGAAGTCAGAGCTTCCTTCAAAATCTCAAATGCAGTTTGGCATTCAGATGTGAAATTGAATGCTGAGTCATGCTCCAGCAAGGAGCACAGGGGCTTGGATATTTTTGAAAAGTCTTTTATGAACCGTCTGTAAAATCCTGCATGTCCTAAGAAGCTTCTTACTCCCTTGACTGATAAAGGTGGCGGCAGAGTTTCAATCACAGCTATCTTGGCCCTGTCAACTTCAATCCCACGTTTTGAGATCTTGTGGCCTAAAACAATACCTTCCTTCACCATGAAATGGAATTTTTCCCAGTTAAGGACTAGATTACTCTCTTCACACCTAGCCAAAACCTTCTCTAGATTATTCAGACAGGTACTGAAATCAATCCCAAATACAGAAAAGTCGTCCATGAAGATCTCAAGAAAATCCTCCACCATTTCTGAAAATATAGCTGTCATGCACCTCTGAAATGTAGCTGGTGCATTGCAGAGCCCGAAGGGCATCCTCCTGAAAGCATAAGTACCAAATGGACAAGTGAATGTTGTCCTCTCTTTGTGTTCTGGCTGTATAGTTATCTGATGGTAACCTGAATACCCATCCAGAAAGCAGTAATACTCTTTCCCAGCCAATCTATCCAGCATCTAGTCCAAAAATGGTAGTGGGAAATGGTCTTTCCTGGTTGCATTGTTTAGTTTCCTGTAGTCTATGCAAATTCTCCAGCCTGTGACAGTCCTTGTGGGTATGAGTTCATTGTTTTTGTTCTCCACCACTGTAATCCCCCCTTTCTTTGGGACACATTGGACTGGGCTAACCCATGTGCTATCAGAGATAGAAAAAATTATTCCAGCATCCAACCACTTGATAATCTCTTTCTTGACCACTTCCTTCATCAATGGATTCAACCTTCTCTGTCTCTCTACTGATCCCTTAGAGTCATCTTCCAAAAATATTTTGTGCATACAGAGAGCTGGACTAATCCCCTTAATATCAGCAATAGTCCACCCAATAGCTCTCTTGTACTTTTTCAAAACTTTTATCAGCATCCTCTCCTTTTCTGATTCCAGATCTGCTGCTATGATCACTGGTAGTGTTTCTTCTTCTCCCAGTTAAGCATACATTAGATGAGCTGGAAGGGGTTTCAAAGTGAGCTGAGGTGGTTCTTCAACAGAGGGTCTCTGAGTTTGTTTCCCTGCTGCTGGCATCTATAGCACTTCAAACTTTTCTCTGAACACTCTTGGCTTCCCTTCATTCATCTCCTTAAGTACTTCGAGCTCATCCAAGACCTCTGAGTCTTCCTCATACAGTTCATCCAATTTTTCATAAACCAAAGTTTCTACCAAGTCCAACATAGAGCATTCCTCCAAATCATCCCTTTTATTTTTCATGGACTTAGACATGTTGAATGTGACTTGTTGATCATGCACCTGCATGGTAATCTCATCATTCTTCATATCAATTAGAGCTCCTCCAGTTTTTAGAAAAGGCCTCCCCAGAATGATGGGAATTTCCTCATCTGCTTCGAAGTCCAGGATGATAAAATCACTAGGAAATATGAGCTTCTCCACCTTGACTAATACAACCTCTATTTTCCCTTCTGGATATACTGTTGATCTATCAGCTAGCTGCAAGGTTACAGTAGTAGGTCTGGCTCCTCCTATCCTCAGCTTTTTGAAAATGGATAGGGGCATCAAGTTTATGCTGGCCCCAAGATCACACAATGCTCTCCCCACATCTTGACCTCAAATAGAGCAGGGTATGGTAAAGCTCCCTGGGTCCTTTAGCTTAGCAGGTAGTTTCTGGTTGAATAGGGCACTTGTCTCCTCAGTCATGACTACAGTTGCAAACTCACTCAAAGTCCTCTTCTTAGTCAGCACATCCTTCAAAAACTTGGCATAGCTAGGCATTTGTTCGATTGCTTCCACAAATGGAATATTGATGTGCAACTGTTTCAACATTTCAAAGAATTTACCAAACTGTGCATCCTCCTTCTTCTTCTTAAGTCTTTGAGGATATGGTGGAGGTGGAGGAGTATACTGCCTTGGCTCTTTTTCCTTGGATTTCAGCTCAGGTGGAACAGGCTGCTTACTTGCTGCAGCATGGTTCCCAGCATCTTTCTGAGCATTCTGTTCTTCTTCTATTTCATCCTTTTTATCTTCCTTCTGAGAGTCAGATACATCATCAGATTTCTTTGGTTCAGGAGTAACCTCAGCTAGTTTTGTACCGCTCCTTAGAGTTACAGGCATTGGATTAATTGTGTCACCAGGTAGGGTACCCTGTGGCCTATTCTTTATTTCAGTGGCCAGTTGGCCAATCTGAACTTCCAAATTTCTGATAGTTGCTTCTTGGCTTTGGCTTCTTGCCTCTGATTTGATCATGAAATCCTTCATTAGACTCTCCAAAGACATGGAGGTTTGGCCTGTATTCTGCATCTGCTCCTGCTTCATGTGCTGTTGTTGTTGAAAACCACCCACAACATTTTGCTTAGTCTGATGCTGATGTACTTGTGGCTGTTGGCCTTGCTGCTGCTGCATCATTTGTTGTGGTACATGTTGCTGCTGCATATGCTGTTGAGGCCCTGAAGAATTCCCTTGATTTGACCAAGAGAAATTAGGATGATTTCTCCATCCTACATTGTATGTAGGGGCATATGGATTATTCTTGTTATTTCCCATGTAGCAGACAGATGCAGGATTATGTGGGCACTTATCAAACATATGTGCTTCTCCACAATAGATATAGGAGGTATCCATTAACACTTGGTTCACTGTCTGTTGCATTGGTTGAGATGATTGAGAAGACTGATTTGCTGCCATGGAGGCTTCCATACTCTTAACAGAAGTCCCAATTGCTTCTATCTGAGCTTGCATAGTAGTTAGAATGCTAGATTCTGCACCTCCTGTCACTTTCTTGGCTGTTTGAACTCTGGAGTTTGACCATTGACAGTTATTCTCATAGATCCTCTCTAGAATTTCGAAAGCTTCATTGTATGTTTTCAGCAATATGGCTCCATTTGCAGAGGCATCTAGCACCAGTCTTGAAGTTAGGTTCAGCCCATTGTAGAAGGTCTCCAACTGGATACAATGAGGTATGCCATGATGTGGACATTTCCTCAATAATTCTTTGTACATCTCCCAAGCTTCGCTGACTGATTTTTCATCTTGTTTGAAAGCCATGATGTCATTTCTGCACCTTGTATTCCTGGTAGGAGGGAAGTATTTCAGCAGGAATTTCTCTGCCATCTCATTCCATGAAGTTACAGTCTCTGGTTGGATGTTGTTCAACCAAGTTCTAGCACTATCCCTTAAAGAGTAGGGAAATAACCTCAGCCTCAATGCTTCTGTAGGCACACCAGGTAACTTGAAATTATCAGTTACATCTTGGAAGGATTTCAGATGAAGATGTGGATCTTCTGATGCCAACCCACTGAATTGCCCTATGGTTTGCAACATCTGAAACATTACTGGCTTTAATTCAAACTGCACAGCTGTAATCTCAGGCTGCACAATTCCAGACTTCAAAACATTGAACTTAGGATCTGCATATGCTCGAATGCACTTATCCTTAGCATCTGCCATAACCAATGCATTCTCTGGTCCTTGATCTCCTCCTCCTTGGTTAGCCATTCGGTTTCTCCTTCTCCTCTATCTTCTTCTATTTTTTTGGAAAGTTCTTTCGATCTCTGGGTCAAATATAAGAACCTCAAGTGGTTCTCTCTGGTTCATACACCAAACAAACCTGAAAAGTGAACAGCAAAATAAATATTAGTACTCTTGTTTTTGTGTGTTTTTTTTTGTGTTGATAATAAAATTTAGTAATTATGGCTGTAGTTAAAGAGCAACAAGATTCTTTGGCACTCCCCGGCAACGGCGCCAAAAACTTGGTACGTGCAAAACGTGTGCAACAAAGTGCAAGTATACACTGCCAAGTAATATCTAGGAGTATCTAGAGTCGATCCCACAGGGAATGCCTCATATGAAGAATCATGCACACAGTCAACATACAGCAAGGTTTAATCAATTTTTGTGTTGAGTCTAATCCTAATGCAAGAAAAGTAAATTAACATAAACAAGACACTGATGATTTCCAATTCCACAACTAACAAGGTAGATTTAGAACTCAGTTATAAAAAGGCAACTCAGGTTGCTGACTCTACTTGCTGAAGTAATGCTATAGCATGAATCCTAGCATGCATTCTAGTGTTGAATCTCTGAAACACTCTACAGTTCTTCCAAACTACAGAGATTACTAGAAGTAATGTTCGATCCACATATTCCTATGCTAGATTAAACAGTATCTAGTTCATAATAAATAGATTCACTAAGCACACTAAATCCACACATCTTCCAATGGCTAGATCTAGTTCAAATCAGGGCACTCTCCTAAACATGCCTTTCCAAACATGAAAAGAAATATATCTTAGCTAAGTTGGCCGAACAAAGTAAGATAAGATTGATAAACACCCAGATTTGATAGAATAGCAAGGATTTCAAGTCACAACATCAATCCAACAAGAGATCAACAACCCAAGTCTAAAGTATTTAGCTCATAGCTAAAATCATCTGAAACATAACTAGAATATCTTCAGAAATAAACATAAAAACTATTTAAAACTGCAAACAGAGATAGCTGGGGATGAATTCCTTCACTCTCACAGTGGTGTCCTCAGGATTCCTCCTTCGGCCACTCTCTAGCTCCACTCCTTGGTGCCTGATCTTTCTTCCTTCCCAAGACTTAAATATTTCTCTCTGAAATCACGCACACCCAGGAAGTGAGCTGGTCTCCCCTTTTATATGTAGCTCCCAAAATTCTAGAAGAATATCTTTTTAGGTTTCCTCAATTAATGCTGTGATGCCTTAATTCTCCCTGTCCAAGTGGCAACAAATCCAGGTGCTTCCACTTTCCAGCTCAGCCAAGCATCATCACGTCCTTGTCAGCACTCAGCAGATGGCCCAATTCATGATTTTCTCTCTCCCCGTCTTTCTCTTTTGGGAATACCCTGCATGCTACAGCACGCTCTTAGCATTTTCCTCAGCATGCGCGTTTCCTTAAGATTTTCACTCTTTATAATTTCCTGCACTTTTCTTGCTAAAAATAAACCAAAAGAGATTAATTTGCAACACTGACTCACTAGACACTAGCTATGCATACACATGCTTATTTAAACCTAAACTGGACTAAAACAAGACTCAAGGGACTCGAATTTATTAAATTAAAGGCATAAATATAACTCTCATGAGAGAGTTATCATTGGACTATTGTTGAGCATGCAATGCCATCTTCTTGAACAGCTTGAGGACCTTTTCAGGTGACTTGCTCATTAGAGAACCTCCCGCGGCATAGTCAACGGCTGCTTGGGTGCTCTCATTCATCCCTCTGTAGAAGATGTAGGCCTGGTCCTCGGTACTAACTCCATGGCCTGGGAAGCTCCTCAACAACTCATTCCACCTACTCCAAACCTCGAACAAGGACTCATCCAATCTCTGGTGGAACTGTAGAATCTCCATCTTCTTCTGAATGATAACTGAAGGCGGGAAGAAGGTGGCGAGGAACTCTGCTCTGAGATCGGCTCAAGTACGGATGTTGCTGCAGTCCAGGGATGTAAACCACGTCCGAGCCTGATCCCGAAGTGAGAAGGGAAACAGGCACAGACGGATCACATACTGGGTGACTCCTCCCTGCTTGATGGTATCACACACCTCCACGAACATCCTGAGGTGGGTGTACGGATGCTCCACTGCTCGGCCCCCAAACTGGTTCTGCTGAACCATCTGAATCAAATCGGTCTTGAGTTCAAAGTTATTGGCGGTGATGCCAATAGCAAATCCCTCATTCCGGGACTGTGGTCTGTACTTCTTGGCCATCACATTCGGGTCCTCATCATCAGAGTCGTCTGGGTGGCGCCTTTCTCTCTCTCTTTCTCTTTCTCTTCTTTCTGCCTCGCGCCTGTCAGCTTCCCTTTCTGCCATGAGTTGCTTGATGACGTCCTTCATATGGTTGACCTCTTGGACTAGAAGAAGGGCATTTTGTTGAGTTATGAGTTGTGTATTTGGCTCCTCCAGTGGTGGCATCTTTGAGCAATCCTCACCGTCTGAATCGTGTGGTGGATCCATGTCGGTGTTTGTCCCTTGTATTTCCTTGCTTTTCCTCCTCCGGGCTGTAGCCTCGATCTCTGGATCAAATTTCTCAAGTGGTTTTCCCCGAGCCCTCGTGTTCCTGTACCTGTGAACAAAAACAAAAAAAACAGCTAATCAGCGGTTGTGTCGATCGACAGGCAGGCTGTCGATCGACATGAATGTAGTGACCTCTGTGACGATCGACATGCGTACTGTCGATCGAAACAGAGCACAAAAACCAAAACTCACGCAAATCTAAAACACGAAATTCAAACACCAAAAACACAAAAATCAACCCAAAGACTCGAAATTAAAAACACCAAAAACCAACAAATACAAAAATAAAACAAAAATAAGATAAAATTACAGCCTTAATCCATCAGAACTAAAAATAAACTAATAATTGGGTAAATCTGACAATCCCCGGCAATGGCGCCAATTTGATAACTGCAGAAAACAGTGAGCAAATAATAATTTTTACACCCTAAGATGGTCGATCCAACAGGGACTAGGCAACGAACTATCCAAAATACTAGCCACAATTTCTAGAACATAGATGTTTGAGGGTTTTGAAAAAGGGATTTTGTTTGTAAACTAAAGATGACAATGCAGGAAAATAAAGGTTTTAAAAGCAATTAAAGAAAACACAGATCCTAGGGCAGATAATCTAATCATCAACATGCAATTTCAATCAACTCAGCAATGGGACAAACAACAGATTTTAATGGATTAAATTCCTTGTTCTGGCAATTTAAATCCTAGATTACTAAATAGTGACTTTATCCTCTCGGTCTCAGGAACACCAGTTCAGTTAATCTCAATAATTATCTAATTAATTCCTATGCAAGTTTCTTCCTTTTAAGACAGAAAACAAACATATTTAATTCTCTCTTCCTATTAACAATTTTCACCTCTCGGTCCTTCAATTGATAACTTTAAACCTAGACTCAAATTCACCTCTCAGTCCATCTTTTAATCTAGATTATTAAATTAAATCAGAGAATTAAACCATGCCATATGAGTTGATTTCAATAAACATGCATCAGAAAAGATAAATCACAACCCCAGAACCTATTAGGGTTCTAGCCACAAAACATGACTAGAAATAAAGAACACATATTATTACCTTAGCAATTGGAATAGGAACCTTGAATGTCTTGTAAAAACTCCAATGTTACAATTATTCTCCAAAAATCCAAGCTTCTTTCGTGCAGAATGAGTTTAGTATTTATAGAGGACTCAAAACATCTAAACTGGGTATTGGGCTAAAATAACAAAAATTGCCAAAACAGGCCAAAACTTGCTTTTCGGACTTCTGTGTTGATCGACAGAGTGCCTGTCGATCGACACAAGCATCAGGTCAAAATCCGGGGTTGCTTCACGTTAAGCCACCTTTTCTATCCGCCGTGGGGATCGACAGGGAGCCGGTCGATCGACACGCCTGCCCTGACCTTCATGTCGATTGACGTGCCTGCATGCATCGAGCTTTTCTTCCTCTGCCTTGCTTCCAATCGACATCCGACCTCCTTGTCGATCGACATGCACCACGTCGATCAACACAGAGGTCCTGCTTCAAGTTTTTGGCTTCGTCTTCCAACTTAGTCGACTTCCCGTGCGTCAATCGAAGCATCAACTCTGTGTAACTCGGCTCTTTCATCATTTCACCTCTTTTTAGCCCTAAATACCTGCAAAACTCACCACAAAGGGCATATCATCCTCTAAAACAGTCTCATGCACAGAAATAAGTAAAAACCTAACCTAATTGTACTGAAACAATGGAGAAAAATATAGATAAGTGTGTATAAATATGAGCTTATCAAACCCCCCAAACTTGAATACTTGATTGTCCTCAATCAAAGAAAAGAAAGCAAAGAAATCTCAAGTAGTTGAAAGTGCAATGCCTCACAAGATTCATCACAATCAAAGATCATCAATCCACATCACACAAGCAATTTGAAAGAGATAAGAAATCCATCAACTTTGGAAGACTCACAAGGAAGTGTATCGCTCATTCACACAAGTGTTTGGGTTTCAATTAAAGCACTCACAACATGTATGAAGAAATTTCTACCATAGGCTTGCAAAAGTTCTAGAATCTCTACTGCTTATTTGTGCACACAAATCAACAATCAGAAAGGACTTTGATTAGGTTGTAATGTAGGCTTTTTGTGAAAGGTAGGGAAATATGGCCAAGTGACTAAAATCAATCAAATTGTACACCCTTAATCAATCTAAACCACCATCTATCAACATCTACCCTTCTCCTTAAATATTACAATCAAGTTCTTTCTCTTCTTTTTTTTCTTTTTCAAGCTCTTTTTTGGAATCTCTTATACCTTTCAAAAGTTTTGCAATTACAAACACACATTTTTTTTTCTAAGGGCTTATGAGACTTCTAATTTTTTTTCTTTTCGAGCTATACAACCTGTCATCTTTTATTCACCACTATACTACAATTTTCTTATCCACATCACACATATAACCACCCTTTTCTTCCTTAAACCTTATAGACAAGACAAAAACCATTATAACTCCATGAAAATCGCATAGACAAGACCAAAAAAATGGAGTTAGGCACAATGGGGCATACTAGGGATAGTTTCATTATAAGAAGGGACAGTGTTTAGGATTTTTGGCAAACAAAGATGGCCTAAAATCATTTTCTATCATTGTGCACACTATGCAGTCTTGACACAGAACAAAAGCAAGTTCTAGAGAAATAAAAACATACATGCGAATCTCACATCAAACGAAAAAGGCTCAAAATCTCACTTGGGTTCAAAAATTTTCTTCCTTAGTCAATTTCAATCCACTCAAACATCATGCAAGTGTAAGTTTCAATTAGACCCAATCATGCAGTATTCTATATTCATAGGCAAATCAACCACAATTGAAATCATATCAAACATATCCTCAATCAATTCCAATCTCAAAATTAGTTCAAGTGGGTTCATGACTCAATAAAAATTTTCCTCACAACTTATCCATATATTTTTTTCTAGGCAAAAATTTAAAACATACCAAATCAAATAAAACAATAAAAAAATAAAGCAAATAAAGGATAGAAAAGTTCGAATTTCTTGTCCACATCCCCCCAAACTTATTTCGAACTCGGAAAGTAAGAAAAAGTTTGAAAATCAGACAAGAAACAGAACTTTTACCTGACTGTTGATCTCAGACATCAACTTTTTTATCCACCGGAGGAATCAGCTTGTCGCGACAAAGAGATTGGTGTTGCTGGCACTCTGTGTCGATCGATAGGGGGCCTGTCGATCGACACAGAGCCTTCTATCAAATGCTCTATGCTGACCTCTATCTCGATCGATAGGGGGCCTGTCGATCGAGACAGAGGTAAATCCTCCCTGTTCAATTTTTTTTGAAAATAACAAGAAAATAGAAATCTGAAATGAAAGTTAAACACACCAACGGGAATAAAAATGAAAATAAAAAATAAAACAACGGGAATTGGAAAGAAAGCATGTAAAAGTTGGGTTACCTCACAACAAGTGCTTTAGTTAACATCGTAGCTCGATGATACCTCTTTTCAGAACCACGGCGGGCTAGAGTGCACTCGCCTTCCTTGGAAATCCACCATGTAGACCCACTGATCATGGATGACAGCAGCGAGCTCGAGTTGAGATGGTGAAATTGTCAATTTTGCCTATCGTTCCCTCGCTCCCATCTTTGAGCGACGCAGTCCTCTTTGATTTCCTCATTTAGTTCTTCTTCTTCCTCCTCATCAGCCTCCTCTCGGGATGTGATCCTAAAGCACTTGACTGCTACCGGCTTCTGTCGAGCTTGAAAGTGATCTTCTCCTCATTAGCTTGCAATGTAATCTCTCCTCCACGGCAGTCAATCGAGGCAGCACTTGTATCCAAGAACTCTCGTCCTAAAATCAGAGGTGTGCTCCCATCTTCATTCACATCCAAGACCACAAAATCTGCAGGAAAAATCAGATGACCCACACGAATGAGAACATCCTCAATTATACCTTTCGGGCGAGAAATAGAGTGGTCTGCCATCTGCAATGTGATGGTGGTCGGCCTCAATTCTCCAATCTTGAGGCGCTGAAAGATAGAGTAGGGCATCAGGTTGATGCTGGCTCCAATGTCGCACAGCACCTTCTCGAATGAAATCCCCCCAATCTCAACTGGGATTGTGAAGCACCCTGGATCACTCCTCTTGACCGGCATCTTCTTTTGGAGGAGTAAGCTGCACTGCTCATGAAGCTTCACTGTCGCATTTTCCACGAAGTGTTTCTTCTCGCTCATCAGCTTGCGGAGATATCGCATATAACCTGGAATTTCAGAAAGAGCTTCTATTAGTGGCAGATTAATGCTTACCTTCTTCAAGTTCTCCACAAGGCGGGAAAACTTGGAATCCTCCTTCTGCTTCGCAAAGCGCTGAGGGAAGGGCATCGGAGGTGGTCTGGCAGCTTTGGAACTTGGAGAATTGTGTCGAGGAGGCTGCTGTGTTGACTGGGAAGGATTTCTGTCGAGCTGACCTCCCTGTCGATTGACAGGGGGTGTGTCGATTGACACACCCATTGCAGTCCTATCGATCGAGCCTTCATCATCATCTGTGTCGACCTCCTCTTCTGGTCCTCTATCTCGATCGATAGGCTGCCTGTCGATCAAAATAGAGGATGGCTCTACGGGCTCCTTCTCCTTCTCTCCCCCAAACTTCCTTTGGGGCATGCTCGGACCTGAATAGCTGGTTCCGGATCTGAGCTTCACAGCCTTGCAATCTTTTTGGTTCCTTGGGTTGACCTCAATGGTGCTCGATAGCTTTCCCGGCATGTGTTGCGCACCAAGTAAGGTGGCAATCTGACTGACTTGAGTCTCGATGATCTGCACGTGCTTTCCAAGCCTGTCCACCTTGGTATTGACCCCTGCTACCTCCTGCTCAATCTTTACAACCCGGTAGTCGGAAGCTTTGATGAAGTTCTTGAGCACCTCGTCGAGGGTCTCCTTCTTCTTTTCCACCACCTCGCCATTCTGCACATCAAAATCAGAAGGGGGCTGCTCGGCAGCTTCGGGCTGAGAATATGAGAAGCCTGGATGAGGTCTAGGGTGGTAATGCTGATATCCCCCTTGCCGGTAATAATTTTGATAACCTCCTCGGTTCATGTAGTTCACATCAGCTACGGGGTCAACCTGTGCAACAGAAACACAAGCAGCATTAGATGTCAGTTTCTCCATCTCCCCCTTGAGCTTCTCGAACTCCTTCTTCAAGGTGTCATCCTCCTTTGTCTCCACTGCCCAGACCTGCGGTCTCCTTGGGTTGGACCAATGTTGAGCATGCAATGCCATCTTCTTGAACAGCTTGAGGGTCTTTTTAGGTGACTTGCTCATCAGAAAACCTCCCGCGGCATAGTCAACGGCTGCTTGGGTGCTCTCATTTATCCCTCTGTAGATGATGTGGGCCTGGTCCTCCGTACTAACTCCATGGCCTGGGCAGCTCCTCAACAACTCATTCCACCTACTCCAAACCTCGAACAAGGACTCATCCAATCTCTGGTGGAACTGTAGAATCTCCATCTTCTTCTGAATGATAACTGAAGGCGGGAAGAAGGTGGCGAGGAACTCTGCTCTGAGATCGGCCCATGTACGGATGTTGCTGCAGTCCAGGGCTGTAAACTACGTCCGAGCCTGATCCCGAAGTAAGAAGGGAAACAGGCGCCGACGGATCACATCCTGGGTGACTCCTCCCTGCTTGATGGTATCATACACCTCCAGGAACATCCTGAGGTGGGTGTATGGATCCTCCACTGCTCGGCCCCCAAACTGGTTCTGCTGAACCATCTGAATCAAATCGGTCTTGACTTCAAAGTTATTGGCGGTGATGACATTGGCAAATCCCTCATTCCCAGGCTGTGGTCTGTACTTCTTGGCCATCGCATTCGGGTCCTCATCATCGGAGTCATCTGGGTGGCACCTTTCTCTCTCTCTTTCTCTTTCTCTTCTTTCTACCTCGCGCCTGTCAGCTTCCCTTTCTGCCATGAGTTGCTTAATGACGTCCTTCATATGGTTGACCTCTTTGACCAGAAGAAGGGCAATCTATTGAGTTATGAGTTGTGCATTTGGCTCCTCCAGTGGTGGCATCTCTGAGAAATCCTCACCATCTGAATCGTGTGGTGGATCCATGTTGGTGTTTGTCCCTTGTTTTTCCTTGCTTTTCCTCCTCCGGGCTGTAGCCTCGATCTCTGGATCAAATTTCTTGAGTGGTTTGCCCCGAGCCCTCGTGTTCATGTACTTTCGAACAAAAACAAAAGAAAACAGGAAATTAGCGGCTGTGTCGATCGACAGACAGGCTGTCGATCAACATGAATGCAGTGACCTATATGTCGATCGACAGGCGTACTTTCGATCAAAACAGAGCACAAAAACCAAAACTCACGTGAATCTGAA
This sequence comes from Plectranthus barbatus, assembly GCA_026898455.1. Classification (NCBI taxonomy): domain Eukaryota; kingdom Viridiplantae; phylum Streptophyta; class Magnoliopsida; order Lamiales; family Lamiaceae; genus Plectranthus; species Plectranthus barbatus. The sequence continues at coordinate 615,440 of JAPKLW010000307.1, forward strand.
ACACGAAATTCAAACACCAAAAACACAAAAATCAACCCTAAGACTCGAAATTAAAAACACCAAAATCCAACAAATACGAAAATAAAACAAAAATAAGATAAAATTACAGCCTCAATCCATCAGAACTAAAAATAAACTAATAATTGGGTAAATCTGACAAACCCCGACAACGGCGCCAATTTGATAACTGCAGAAAGCAGCGAGCAAATAATAATTTTTACACCCTAAGGTGGTCGATCCCACAAGGACTGTGCAACGAACTATCCCAAATACTAGCCACAATTTCTAGAACATAGATGTTTGAGGGTTTTGAAAAAGGGGTTTTGTTTGTAAATTAAAGATGACAATGCAGGAAAATAAAGGTTTTAAAAGCAATTAAAGAAAGCACAGATCCTAGGTCAGATAATCTAATCATCAACATGCAATTTCAATCAACTCAGCAATGGGGAAAACAACAGATTTTAATGGATTAAATTCCTTGGTCTGGCAATTTAAATCCTAGATTACTAAATAATGACTTTATCCTCTCGGTGTCAAAAACACCATTTCAGTTAATCACAATAATTATCTAATTAATTCCTATGCAAGTTTCTTCCTTTTAAGACAGAAAACAAACATATTTAATTCTCTCTTCCTATTAACAATTTTCACCTCTCAGTCCTTCAATTGATAACTTTAAACCTAGACTCAAATTCACCTCTCGGTCCATCTTTTAATCTAGATTATTAAATTAAATCAGAGAATTAAACCATGCCATATAAGTTGATTTCAATAAACATGCATCAGAAAAGATAAATCATAACCCTAGAACCTATTAGGGTTCTAGCCACAAAACATGACTAGAAATAAAGAACACATATTATTACCTTAGCAATTGGAATAGGAACCTTGAATGTCTTGTACAAACTCCAATGTTACAATTATTCTCCAAAAATCCAAGCCTCTTTCGTGCAGAATGAGTTTAGTACTAATAGAGGATGCAAAACATCTAAACTGGGTATTGGGCTAAAATAACAAAAATTGCCAAAACAGGCCAAAATTTGCTTTTTGGACTTCTGTGTCGATTGATAGAGTGCCTGTCGATCGACATAAGCATCAGGTCAAAATCTGGGGTTGCTTCACGTAGAGCCACCTTCTCTGTCCTCCGTGTCGATCAACAGGGAGCCTGTCGATCGACACGCCTGCACTGACCTTCGTGTTGATCGACAGGGAACCTGTCGATCGACGTGTCTGCATGCTTCGAGTCTATCTTCCTCTGCCTTGCTTCCAATCAACATCGGACCTCCGTGTTGATTGACATGCACCACGTCGATCGATACAGAGGTCCTGCTTTGGGTTTTCGGCTTCGTCTTCCAACTTGGTCGACTTCCCATGCATCAATCAAAGCAGCAACTCTGTGTAACTCGTCTCTTTCATCATTTCACCTCTTTTTAGCCCTAAATACCTTTAAAACTCACCACAAAGGGCATAACATCCTCTAAAACAGTCTCATGCACGGAAATAAGTAAAAACCTAACCTAATTGTACTAAAACAATGGAGAAAAATATAGATAAGTGAGTATAAATATGAGCTTATCAATGAGGTTCAGTCTGCTCTAAGTTCGAAGGAATTGAATGAGAAGAACGAGGAGCGAGAGAACTCTCATGGAGAAGGCCTGGTGGCACGAGCAGCTCGAGGAAGACCGGATATGAGGAACTCAAATAGGGGAAGTTTGAGGTCGAGGTCGAGGCCAAAGTCAAAGGTGAAGTCGAAGGTCAAGTATTTTCTCTGCCAAAAGGAGGCACACATCAAAAGAGATTATCCGGAGAGGTATACAAAGCAGGAGCAGAAGCAGCAGGCGGATATAGCTGTTGCTGAGCAGGAATATAACTTTGGAGAGGCATTGGTGATTTTGAATGAGCGCTCGGAGAGGGAATGAATATTGGATTCAGGTTGTAAATTTCACATCACACCTAATAAATCATGGCTCGAAGGGTTCGAGGAGCAGGAGAACTCGAGTGTTCTTCTAGGTAACAATAAACCATGCAAGGTGGTTGTAATGGGATCGGTGAGGATTAAGATGTACGATAATACAGAAAGAGTACTTCGAGGTGTAAGGTATGTTCCGGAGCTTAAGAGAAATTTGATCTCTTTGGGGATGCTCGACGAACTGGGTTACACGATCAAGATGGAAGCTGGGACCTTGAAGGTTTGCAAAGGATCCTTGGTCTTGATGAAGGGAGCTTGAAGGAATGGTATTTACACTCTGATGGGGAGCACGGTGATCTGGGTGGCTTCGATAGTGATGATTGACAAGTCAGTACTATGGTACAGGCGACTCGGCACGTTAGTGAAAGGGGGCTGTAAGAGTTATCGAAGCAAGATCTGTTGCTCGGGGATAATATCAGAGAGTTAGATTTATGTGAGAATTGCATCTATGGGAAATCTCACCGGGTAAAGTTCGGAGTAGGTCGACAGAGAGCTCGAGGAACTCTGGACTACATCCACTCAGATCTATGGGGACCTTCAAGGGTCAGTTCGAAGGAGTAGCGAGGTACTTCATGAGCCTCATTGATGATCACTCAAGGAAGGTGTGGGTTTACATCATGAAGAATAAGAGTGATGCTTTAGAGACCTTCAAGAAGTGGAAAGTGCTGATCAAAAATCAGGATGGAAGGAAGGTGAAGAGGCTACGAACTGACAATAGTCTTGAGTATTGCTCGAAGGAGTTCGAGAGGTACTGTTTGAAGCGAGGTATTGCAAGGCACAAGAAAGTGGTTGGAACACCTCAGCAGGACTGATTGGCGGAGAGGTACAATCGGACGTTGCTGGAAAGAACGAGGTGCATGTTGTTCAGTGCGAAGTTACCTAAGCCATTCTGGGCAGAAGCGGTGACGACTGCAGCTTATTTAATCAACCAGTGCCCCTCGACTGCACTAGGTTTCAAGACATCAGAAGAAATATAATCTGGTCATCTTTCGAATTTTAGCAACCTTATAGCTTTTGGTTGCATGGCTTATGCGAACATCAAAGAAGATAAGCTTGGGAGGAGGGCATTGAAGTGCATATTCATTGGGTACCCCGAAGGTGTGAAGGGGTACAAGTTATGGTGTCTCGAGCCGGATATAAGAATGTGCATCATTAGTAGGTATGTAACGTTCAAGGAGGAGCTGGTAGGAGATCTGGATAAAGAGGCCGAGGAACAGGCTAATATTCATGAGAAACAAGCTAGATAAGGAGGCCGAGGAACAGGCTAATATTCACGAGAAACAAGTTGTGCTCTCGAGGAACAGGAGCAGTCTGACAAGGTCGAAGGGAATAGATCAGTTGCTGAGATTGAGGTGGAGCTGACCAGTGGGTTGAAGAGTTCACCTCGAGTGGATGTTGAGACCGAGGTGGTTCGAGGGTTAGGTGTGCTTTAAGATCTCACGAGAGATAGGGAACGAAGGCAGATAAGACCTCCCACTCATTTTGGATATGCTGATGTGGTAGCATATGCCTTCATTATGGCGGAAGAGGTAGAGCTGGATGATACTGAGCCGAAGAGCTATACCAAGGCCATAAGTTGTAAGGAGAGGCTCAAATGACTTCATGCCATGAAGGAGGAGATGAACTCCTTGAAGAAGAATAACACCTGGGAGTTGGTGGACAAGCTGAGAGAGAAGCAATCGATAGTTAGCTGTAAGTGGATCTTCAAGAAGAAACAGGAGGTTTCTGGGATTAGATTCAAGGCTAGACTAGTTTCTCGAGGCTTCACACAACGGGAAGGTGTGGATTATGGCGAGGTGTTTGCACCGGTGGTGAAATAAAGGTTGATTAGGTTGATCTTGTCGTTAGTTGCTCGGTACGACATGGAGTTGGAGCAACTAAATGTGAAGACCGTATTTCTGTATGGAGAGCTGGAAAAGGATCCTTATGACACAGCCCGAGGGCTTCGAGAAAGCCGGTAGTGGGGAGAAGGTGTGTCTTCTGAAGAAGTCATTGTATGGATTAAAGCAGTCTCCGAGGCAATGAAATAGGCGGTTTGATAAGTTTATGACTCAATAGGACTTTGTTCGATGCAAACACGACCCATGTGTTTATTTTCGAGGTGAAGATATGAAGACTCGAATTTATCTACTGTTGTATGTATATGACATGCTGATAGCAAGTCGAGATAAGTAAGGGATAGCCGAACTAAAGAAAGCTCTGAGTCAGGAGTTCGAGATGAAGGATCTCGGTTGTGCTTGAAGGATCCTGGGTATGGAAATAGTTCGAGACAGAGCTCGAAGAAGACTCACATTATCTCAAGAAGGATACTTGATGAAGGTTCTTGAGAAGCATGGAATGAAGGATGTAAAGCCTGTGCTCACTCCGTTAGCAGCTCATTTCAAGTTAAGTGCTGCTAGGAAACTCAACGAGGAGGAACGAAAGCTTCTGAGAGGTGTTCCTTATGCGAGCATTGTTGGTTCGTTGATGTATGCTATGGTCTGTACGAGACCGGATCTTTCTTATGCTCTCAGCATGGTTAGTAGGTTCATGGCCGAACCTAGGAAAGAGCATTGGATGGCTCTGAAGTGGGTCCTCAGGTATGTTCGAGGAACAGTTGGTAAGAGTCTAATCTTCGAAGATGATGGTACGAGCTCGAGGCTCCCAGTCGAAGGGTTTGTAGACTCGGATTATGCAGGACGTATGGACACGAGAATGTCATTGACGGGTTTTGTGTTCACATCCTATGGAACTGCGATTAGTTGGAGAGCAAGTTTGCAGAGAGTTGTTGCCTTATCTTCAACGGAGGTGGAGTACATTGCCTTGACCAAAACGATTAAGGAAGGTCTGTGGTTGCTCGGGTTTATGAATGAACTGGGGATTGATCAAGGAAAGATGAATGTTTCCTGTGATAATCAAGGTGCTTTACATCTGGCAAAGAATGATGTTCATCATGAGAGAACAAAGCACATCGATGTGAAGTTTCATTTTATAAGAGATGTGGTTGCAGTCGGAGAGGTTGAGCTGCACAAGGTCAATACCCTCGATAATCCTACAGATATGATTACGAAGCCAGTTCCAAGTACTACGTTTGAGTACTGCTTGTAACTTATCAAACTGTTGAAGTCGAACTGAAGAGGAGGTGCCAAGCCGAGGTGATATTGAGCCTAAGGTGGAGAATTGTTGGAGTAGTCTCAATATAATTCGAGGAAGTAGTTCGAGGAAGTGGGTCGAGCCATGTAGGTCGAGGAACTCGATGAGCAGTTCGAGTTGGCTGGATATGGAAAAGATATGGTGCATATCTTGTTTCCTTGTTGAACAAGATTTATCCTTATCAGTATTAGATTTGGATATGAATAAATTTATTAGAGATAGATTTAGATTTAGATAAATCTTACCATATCTAGGTTTTATATTCCTTATGTATCTAGGAATATCTCCCTATATATACCCCTGCTCCCCACCAATTGTAATTGTCCATCGATTGTCACATACTTTGTATTTTCTTCACCATAATAATATCATCACCGAGGAGGCTTGAAGAGTGGACGTAGAGCATAGCTCGAACCACTATAATTCTTTTTGTCGTTTAATTTCAATTTGTTATTTGTGTCTACAATCTCTTCAATTCACAACAAATATTTTTGTTGAAAATATTTCTAACTATCTCTAGACAACTACTAATCTAGACCTGCTACTTTACGGTTAAAATCTATATTTTCAATAGATAGTTAGAAATATTTTTAACAAAAGTCATTTGTAAATTCAAATCAACATGGAGCCATTTTTCTATGTATAAATATATCAGTTTCATTTATACATAACATAACATTATAAGTGACAGCCTTGAGGCTGTGCAAGAACTGCATCGTACGGGGTCTTCGACCGATGGGGCACCATTTTATTTTCTAGATAGGTATATGTGTTTCTCTTTGATGAATTTGTCCGAATTTGACATATTATTGTGAATTTGAGAGGGCAAAGATTTTTCTTATCGCATATCAGTGGTGTTCGTGGTTTGATCGAAACCAGTCAAATCAAATTTATTTGATCAGTTATACATCTGATTGTCAAATTGTTAGTTTTAAAATTTTGAAATTGATCAAAATTTTTCCGACTAAGGTTTGGTAGTCCAAACCGACCATTTCGACCGGGCTATCTAGGTATATATATATATATTAGAACTTATAAGTATATGTTGTAGTTCAATTGATAAATTCCTATCTTTTCACCCAAATTATCTCAGATTTGAATCTCTTGGCTAACATAATTTTAGATTTAATTATTTGTTTATCAACTAAGTAATAAAAATCAAAGTATCAAATCATATTTTTATTTTTGTTTCCAGCCTCACTCTCATTTCGTCTCGAACAGTTAAACCGACCATACCAAATTATTTTTTACCCAATTTGTATGATTTGGTTTGAAATTTTTTTTTATACCATACTTATTAATTTAGCTCAAATTTCCTTTCAAAATGACCAATCCGGCCGACCACGAACAACCCTATCACGGATGGTCTCACGACTCTCACCCAATCCTCGCCGCCAAGTTGTGTCCTGTCTTGTGTTGGAAAATCCAGGATACTGCACGCTGCCTCTGCCTATGCACCGCTGTGCTTCAAAAGTCTTAGACCACAAATAACAGCAACCATTGTGTCATAGGTCTCCTGCCACGTAAGCAACACATAAGTATTTGTTAAAAAAAAAATCCCTCATTTTTGAGAAATTTTGGTCGACCGGAGACCACAAGAGACCACACAATTGTGTGGGTCCCACATACATTTCTTTTTCATTTTTTAATCATGAATCAATCAAATAATGATATTTGTCACTATTCTATTGGTCACTTAATTTTCTTTCAATATATTACTAAAATTGTTATATCTTTTAAATAATAAAATAAAAATAAATAAAATATATACCAAAATTTATAATTTTTTATTCTCTACAAATAGAGTCTAATATTGATATATATATTTTTAAATTTTAAATTAAGATATATATATATATATAGAAAATATATATACTTATTCTCTACCAAAATTGTGATATTATATATATAGGAAATATATTATTCTCCAATTATATTATTTTGTAGCAATGGGATTATTATTATTTTCTTTAAGGAAATATATTATTCTCTAATATATATACTATTCTCTACCAAAATTTAAAGTGTATTATATATACTATTCTTTAAAATATATTTTTGTGTGTATCATTATTAATTTTCATATCTTCTCATATTTAAAATGCAATGTTTGTAGTTATAAAATATTTGTTAAGTTTTGATAAGTTATTTAACTTGTATATATTTTTTTCATTGGAATTAATATGTATTTATTTTAATTGAATGGTTAAAACTAATTCTATATAATATCTAAGGATAAGTTAACACAATCCATGTATTTATGTCAATTTTATTTTAATAATCGCTTTATAAGTTATATATGTTTTAAATTAATTTTTTTATTTTTATTAAAAAAAAATAAATTTCAATAAAATAATTATATATATATATATATATATATATATATTTATATAGTGTGTGTGTGGTTGGGTGGTTGAGTGGTCATGGATAAACTTGACAAAATATTGTGGTTGGGTTGGAGTGATGTGGAAGTGAGAGAAACTAATAAAATATAATAAAGGTTGGGTGGTTGGGCCGGTTGCTGATAAACATAGTCTTAATGTTGGTAATTGTAGACTAGTGATTTGGGGAAAATACATAAAAGAAATTAATTAACAATTCATAGATGAACTTTTTTTGGAATAAGACAAAGAAATAAAAGAAAATCAATTCACTAGATGAATTCTTTTGGGGAGTAGTAACTTGGGAGAAGAATTAAAAGATGAGAGATGTTACATTGGAAAAGTGAGGAGTTAAAACTGAGAATAATAATGATAATTGAGACTAGGAAAGTGAAAAAGATGGAAGCCGAAAAACATAAAAAAATATGTATGTGCAGCTGTGACTAGACACACTGCTGCGCTACAAACCATGGTCCTCTCACCTTTTATCATCACAAAACTACCAATAAAAAAAAATTCTGTACATTCTTAAAAATAAAAACTCTACCATTACTACAAAAAAAAAAAAAAAAAAAAAATTTGACCCTTTCTGATTTTTTGTAAGATAAACGTTTTTTTTTAAAGTTGGAAGGCAATAGAATTAGATTTTATTTACATTTTTTAATAATTGGAGCTTCTTCATGTGTAATTAACAAAAATGTTTATCTAACTATCATCGTGGATAAGGATAAGTGTTAGTTCTCACCGACTGATTTATAATATAACATTATTACTGGAATCAATTTAATTATTATTATCACTAGTATTATATTATCACGTAACTTGCAGACATATACCTACGAAGGGTAATGTTTATATCACCTATAATCATCAATGTTATGAAATTTGTTAGAAATTTCCTTATTTTATTTTATTTTAGTGGATCAAAGTGTAAAAGTCATTTTAGTATGTCTCCAGAATAAGTTATAGTCTAGTCTTTCAATGTAAAGTCTTGTAAGGTCTTTTATCTAGTTGTAAGTTGGATTTTTATCGCTTTAGAGTCTGAACCACTATAATCCTTGCATTTTTATTGCTTTCAGTTTACCAGCTTACTTAACTTTAAAACTCAAAACTCAAGTGTTGCAGTATAGACTGAAATGGACTCGTAAGTATACTCGGACTTAAAACCTGATCTAAGATTTAACAAACCAAACTCGGGACTAACACTCAATCTGGGTAAGTGCAAGTTTACTTTTAAATTATTTCTGCTGTGTAACTTAAGTTTACTCTGAAAAATCGGGACCGACAATCAACTTTATATATATATATATATATATATATATATATATATATATATATATATTTTACTATAATTGAATATTTCATTTTGATTCATTTAATCTTTATCGTGGTATAAATCTTTAAAAAATTATAATAGAACAAAAGCATACAAATAATTATAAAAAATGGAAAATTAAAACAAGAACATAGTAAAAAATTCAAATAATCCAAATTTGTTTATCTAAACTAAAATTAGATTTAAATAAAATGCAAAAAAGAATTAAAACGATAAAATCCAAATGAAAATAAAAAAAATCTATTAAAATATTTCTTATAACTATAATATAAACTTTGTATATGTTATTATGAAAAACTATAAAAGTCATAATTATTTAGAATGATCATTTTTATAAATTAAACACATCATAATTTTAGTCATCTTTATAAATTTATCACAATCTTAGTCGAAAGTATACATTTTTGCATTAGAATCAGTTTAAAAATAATTTGAAGCCATCTTTTTTACACTTATGTCAAATCTAGCATTTAAATTCAGTTTTTAATTAATTTAATAGAGAAATGTGCATGAATGTGACTAAATTATGATATAAAAATCATATTGGGTCGCACAAAGATATTCGAATGAATTTAGATTTTTTTTGGATCGCACTTGTAAATTTAGAATTGCTAGGAATAAATTCTAGAATTTTTTAGGTATAATTTTTTGAATTTATTTTTTAAATCAGAATGTTGGTGGGGCCCACGGGGGTGATTCGGGTGCGACCCGAGTGCGATCGGGTGCAACCATTGACTTTGTGTCAGCTGGACTCACCCAGGTGACATTCGGTAGCACTCTGTATTTTCTTTAATTTTTAAAATAGCACTCGGTGGTGACATTCGGTAGCATTCGATAATTTTTTTTAAAATTTTAAAAATAGAATTCGGTATCACCGAGGTGGCACTCGGTAATACTCAGTGGCATCCGTATCGGATACTAGCAGTGTGTCGGCCGGTTTCACTCGGATACTGATTATTTTTAATTAAAGTAACACATCACACTCATTCTTTCTCTCTTTGCCTTTTTTTCCACATTTTCTACAACTCAAATTTAAATTCATCTTAGAAAGTTTTGACAAACACCTAAATTTTTTTGAAAAAAAAGTATTTTTGACTATGATGTTTGAGACATGTGCATAAAAGTGGCGAAATTCGAAAGGTGTTTTAGCCAATTTGGTTATTCCAAAATGTTCTCTACAAAAAATACACTAAAGTATTGATCAACCTTGAAAAATACTTAAATATTTCTCTATCACTTAATTATAGCTTAATATTTTATTTTGTCAACTACAAATACCCTTCACTATTAAAAATATACTAAAATTTCTCATGTCACTGAATTATACCCTACCATTTTATTATGTCAATTAAAAATATCATACATCTCTAACGGTGTTAAAATTCTGATTAATCATACGTTAATTTTAATACAATATATGCCACATATATACCAAAAAGGGGATATATCAGGCATGATTCATCAAAATTTTAACACCGTTAACGATTGAGAGTATTTTCAAAATCAAATATTAAAATATAATTCAGTGTTGAGTATTTTTCATAGTGAAAGATATTTTTTATTAATAAAATAAAATGTTAAAATATAATTCAATAACACAAATTTTAAAATATTTTTTATAGTTGACAAATAGTGTAGTATATTTTTTTTTATAATTTTCCCTTTATGATATTAGGCTTATAATGTTAGTACCAGTTAAAACATATTCGAAGTGGAGAAGCATGGAAACAACGCTGACTAACACGGCGGCGGAGGCGTCCTCTTCACCCCCATCACCGCCGTGGATCGAGCTGCCGGGAGACGTGACGGCGAATATCCTGCAGAGGCTGGGGTTTCAAGAGATATTGGAGAGTGCAGAGAAAGTGTGTAGTACATGGCGGAAAGTCTGTCTGGATCCCTCCATGTGGCGGGTGATTGAATTGCAATGTCAGAATTACGACGAAGATTTGCATAATCTCATGTGCCGTTGTGTAGTGGACCGTAGCCAGGGACAACTGATCGACCTGAGTATCACTCGATTCGGCGATGATGAATTGATACACTACATCGTCGATCGGTAAGGTTTTCTCCTTCGTTAATTTGGGGAAATCGTGATTCTTCACTAGATTTGCAATATTTTTAACTTTACCAAATATTGGGTACATGCGTTTTTGTGAGAGGGAGATTTTATTGCTATCGAGTATCGAGTTATTGACGGTGAGTTATAGCTTCTGGAAGATTAAGTTTTGATTACATCTTCGACAACTACGTCAAATTCTGCAGACCCAATTTACCCGATGTCGTCCCCTGCAACCCCGTTTCGGAAAATAATCCGAAATCGAGGCCGAGGGCTGATTTGTGGTTGCGGATGAAGGAGGAGGCGAGGTCTGTTGTCGATCATGAACCCATTTTGTCCAACTATTATTACAGCTCGATTATCTCGCATGATTCCATGGAGAGTGCTCTAGCCAATCATATCTCGATGAAACTGAGCGATTCCAGCCTCCCCGTAGGCACCCTGTACGATGTTTTCCTTGGGGTGTTGAAGGAGGATCAAGAAATCATGCGGGCCGTGGGTGATGATTTGGTGGCGGTGAAGGAGAGGGACCCTGCTTGCATTGGCTACGTGCACTGTTTCTTGAATTTCAAAGCGTTTTTAGCATGCCAGGCTCATAGAATAGGTCACAATCTCTGGTGCAAGGGTAGCAAAGTTCTTGCCTTGCTGATTCAGAACAGGGTTTCCGAGGTTTTCGCGGTGGATATCCACCCGGGGGCGAAGATCGGAAGAGGGATTCTTCTGGATCATGCCACTGGGGTGGTGATCGGAGAAACTGCTGTGATTGGAGATAATGTGTCCATTCTGCATAATGTGACATTGGGTGGAACGGGAAAGGTTTCCGGGGACAGGCACCCGAAGATCGGTGATGGGGTGCTGATCGGTGCAGGGACTTGTGTTCTTGGCAATGTGAGGATTGAAGAAGGAGCCAAGATTGAAGCAGGCTCAGTTGTGCTGAAACAGGTTCCTGCAAGAACTACTGCAGTTGGGAACCCTGCAAGGTTGATTGGGGGGAAGAGGCCCTTCTGACCCCATCTGTGATTTTTCGTGGGCTGGCACGTTTGTAATATCTACATTTAATAAACTATTAAATATAAGATTTATAGCTAGAGTTATAGTGAAGTAAAATAAATTACTTCTAGATATGTTTAAGATAAGATCTAAGGACTCATAAATTTCTAAATCTCAAATAAAAATAACGAAATTTCTTATTTTTACTTAAACTAATTTTACATCATGGATTAATTTCCAACAAATAACATCCTCTAAACAATATTAGTAAGATAAAAGAATTAATACATTGAAATTATACAATTGATTAAAACGTGACCAATTTTAATTACAAATTACATCGTTGACCATCCTCTAAATCCTAGGCACCTAGGTGGAGTCCCTAGCTCAAAAATAAATAAATAATTGTGATAATGTGTATATGTATATATTTATTCTTTTTGAAATTGCAGGTGGCACTTCAAATTGCCACTACTTCAATACCAACCGCTCACAATTTAGAAAGTGGATTACACTAACTATTTTCCGCTGATGGGTTGTCTTATAAACAGCCTACAGACGTGTACATGCATACATATTTATCCTAATTATTTCCTTGTTTTTTTTAAAATAGCATTGTTGGTAAATTGTACACCAAGCAAATTAAAACTCTCCTTTCTATCAATATAGAGTTTCTGAAAGTAACTAATTTCGACTAAAACTTCCGTAAACAAAATAAGAAAAGAAATAACTAAGGGAAGGGAGAAAAGAGAACTAAGAAAAATTCACTTCATCTTGAAAGAGAGAGTTAAAAGCAAGGAATTAAACAATAAGAGTACAAATCGTAGAATTTCGGTGGAAGGAGGATAAGGAAGACATCATTTTCACTTGTGAATCCAGTCTTATAAGGTAACACTGTAGGATTTTAAATTAGTTATATAAAGTTAATTGTTGGCTTTTGAAGTTAATTAATGCATCGGAGATATGTATATATATTTATACGTGATGTATATACGTGTATATATGCCCAATTCTTTTTTTAAGATGAAATCAATTGGTATTAGATTTTGTCAGAAACATGAGTCTTCCATCGAAGTTTTCATTTTGAAGGGACATACAATTATAAACTTGGTTTTGGGGAAGATACTTTTAGAATTAATTTAACTCACCTTAAAGTAGTAAATAATATATTATAGTGGTGGGATTTTCTTTGGTTCTTAACCTACATGTTGCAGGGCCGAGATTGTTTATGCACAATTTTGATTTATTTTCTTACTTATATAAAATATACATGAAGATGATAATAACCCCTTCATTTCCTGTCCAAAATCATATAATTGCGAAAATGCATAATTATTATATTTATTTGTTTTGTTATTTATTCGTAGAACTTAAAAGATTTTATTTTTAGACTATTAGGCTTTTGGAAATCCCATTTTTTCTCTTGCATGCTATTACTAAATAATGACAATTTCTTTATTACCCTTCAAAGTTGTATAGTGATTCCTAGTTTAATTGTAAAATGATTCCTAGTTTAATTGACCCTTATTTAATGAATTCATAGTGACAAAGGAAATAAAAAGAATGCAATTAAAGATGATAGAAGACATTTTGAGGTGAATATTATTACCGGAATTTCAGGTGGGCTTTCTTATTACAATTAAAATGTGTTTTCAAATTGTTTATGAAGTGAAAATGTGTTTTTCAAATGATTGAGCATGCCTAAAATAATTGTTGCATTTCCTATCTGCCCTCTGAACCGGAAAGGCGGTCAGAGAGTATGCAAAAATCTGAGCCGGGGAATACGGCCAGAGCCTTAAACATTTCGAATGTTAAGGTAATATGAACGATCGGATCTTGATAACTCTACGAAAGCCGAGATTAGTGCACTTGGTGCCAGACCTGGTGAGAGAAAGGTCTTATCAAATAGGCTGGACACCGTAGTCATGGAAGTAGGCCTGCTTCCTGATCACAACATTTAAACAGATAGTGAATGTATGTGTTGAGTTAAACTGCGCAGTTATGATTAAATATTTTGTAACATGTGTTGATTTTAAAGTAAAAACTCATGTGTTGCTGTGTGAGTTGGCATGTCAATCTTATATATGTACGATTTGGCAATGTGTTCACTGAGTACAATGTACTCAGCCCTGCGTGTATTTCTAAATGTGCAGGTTGAGCAGTGAAAGAGAATGGTGGTGTGTTGAGCAATCTTTTGCACTCGAGTCGCAAATGAATACCCAGGAGTACATATCTTCATATGTGTATTCCAACTACGCTACATCTGCTGTCCACTTTGAGCCTCATTCCCGATTGTTATTTATCACTCCATTGTGCCACGTTCTGGTTATTCGGGAAGCCAGGGCGTGACAGCGTTAGTGAAAAGTTTATTGTTGCGGTCAGTACGATTGCTGATATAACCTTAGCTGATCCTGAACATTATGATTTTGATTTTGATTTCGATTTCGATGATGATGGTTTTTATGAGTATTGAGTACTTGTAATCTTGGAAAGGTTGAAAGTCGGCACTTATTGTGAATTGTTAGTTTTCTGGTGGTGATTCTACTTGTTTTCAAATGGTTTTGTTCACAGTATATCCATCTCTATTATATTCTTGGTTTTTTCTCTTCTTCTTGTATCTGTTTCTGGCAATATTAATTGTTGTTCGTGACCTACTAATATTAGTTTTTGTTTGGCTCTTGTTTTGTTCTAACTTTGATAGACAAAAGTAGTTGGCTCCCTGAATTTTTCAACTAATCATTTTATTCTTATGTGAATGTTTTCACCATGACAATTTGGATAATTATATTTATCTATACTCAATTTGTAAGTATTTATAGAATTCTGTCACACTTTCATATCATATATTTTGTTATATAATTCTATCATGATAGAATTTCATAAATTTAAAAGTATGGTATATAATTTCATAAATTTTCAAAATTGAGGATATATACCTACAATTTTGCAAGACATGAGCTTCTTAATTTTCTTCTTGAGCTTTATATGAATTGGCAATGTTAAGTTTTAAATTGAACGATTTTAAATATAATTAAATTTGTGAGTTTAGTTTCAATCTCTATTATCCAAATTATTTTATTTTTCTTATTAAATTTTTTATAACATTTTTTTTAGCTTCCTATTTCTAAGTTTAGTATTAAGCAATATTATTTTTAAATAAGATGAGTTTAAGAATGTTTGTTTCCATTTTTATAGGATAAACGTTCTATAAAATAAAGAGGAGAATCAGGGTGATTCTTGAGTAATCGTGCAAATGAAGTGATAGGTGAAGAAATATAAAGGAATGAAGTTTTTTTCACTACCGAGCAAAAAAGGGATTGAGTTTTCTACTACTTTCAAAATTGATTGTGCAAAAAAGGGTTAATCTCGGGATTGGACTGTCCTATGGTTAATCTGAAATAAATCGAGTGCAAGATATTGAATTAGTCTAGGTATTTGTCGGTTTTAGTTTGAATTTGTTGAAGGAAGGTTTCTAGAGTTTGATTTTTTTTTTTTTTTTGTATAGTAAATTTAATTCGCTTTTACTAAATACTTATCGTTATGTGAAAAAGTAATTTTTGTGCACCGTTCATTTTATAATTTTGTGCTTGTTATTTTTCTGCTGCATGTTGCTCTGAATGTTACAACATTCAGAACAACATTTATTTTGATTGTGCAAACTAGTTTTTTTGTGTTTTGTTTAAGTTTTTTATTTTTATTTTTTTGGTGCATATGAGACCTCAAATTTTAACAATAACTATTTTTGTAGGTTAAAATATGGTTAAAATATTTAGTCCATAAAAACTATCATATAATCACCAATATATAGATATGGATTTATTAAATTCTTACTCCTTTGAAATGGTCAAGATTTATCATAGTTACTGTTTTTGTAGGTCAAGATTCTTCTTTATTATTTTTTGCGTTTTCTTTATCAAAATAGTAGTACATAATATTAATCAGAATTCATCATAATAGTGAGAAGCAATATTGATTTCACAAGAACTATTATTAAATTTATTATTCAATAAATTAAAATATTAACTATTTTTTTATTTAGGTATATAATTTCAAAAAACAAAAAATAATTATAAAAGACATGCTAATGTGACAATTAACAAGATTATATAAATTTAATGTATGGAACATAATTTCATAAATTCTCAAAATCGAGGATGGGGAACTATACTTATCCTTTATTAAATAGAATTAGGTATTGCATAATGGTCTATTTTTATTACAAAAATCTAGATTAATCTTAGAATATAGTTGATATAAATATGCTATTATGAATAGACCTATTTAATTTATTAATTATATATGAACCAAAAACATTCTATATAACTACAAAGAATATATAAAATATATTATACTCATTATTAAATTGGGACCTACGAAAATGGAAAACAAGACTATTAAAATGGGACGGAGGGAGTATTTTTATTCACCTATATTATCTTATCGTATTTTATATAATAAGAATTATTCTTATATAAATACAAATAAACAAATCAAAATAATTAATTAATAATAATGCAATATAGTACGATATATCGCGTAGGTGCCATACTAATTGAAATGATTATTTGTGCATAGCTCATTTTAATTACAATAAACATTTTAAATAAATGGTATATTTAAACCTAATTAATAATATTATTATCGATTGAAACAAACTAAGTGTAAAACTGATTTCAAATGTAAATTCATAATGGAACATGAGACATAGAAATTGGATCGACTTTTAAGCTGGCCTTCATTCATTAACCTTTGGTAACTTTATGTCAATTAAAATAAATAAATTTGGAGTCGTCATTATAAGAGTTGGAAGTAAATCTCACGAACCAAAATGTTTATTGATGTATTAACACTATGAGATGTGTTGTTACTCTAATTTCAAGGTTGATTATTTGTTTTTATAGTTCGTTATCAAATTACTATAAAAAATCAAGGCATGTTATTTACTTTTAAATTTTTTAAAATAAATAAATTATAATATTGAATTGAAACTGAAAAGAATTTAACTTTGGTTCTCTCGACATTAGAGATGAAAGGTAACTTTAAAATATATCATTTTCATTTTATTTTTAAAATTTAAAATTCTTAATTGGCAAAAACTTGCGTTAGGCATCCTCAGTTAGGGTATATTAGATGGGTCTGACTTGGGTTAATGGATAAAACCCGCCTAAATCGGTTAGGCGTGCCTAACCTGAGACCTTCCCTTCTTAATTGGGTAAAAACCCCATCCCAAAGCAAAATCACGTCAGAAATACTTTTAATATTATTGAAGTAGTCTCAATATAATTCGAGGAAGTAATTCGAGTGGGTCGAGGAGACTAGTTCGAGGAAGTGGGTCGAGGAACTCGATGAGCATTTCGAGTTGGCTGGATATGAAAAAAATATGGTGCATATCTTGTTTCCTTGTTGTACAAGATTTACCCTTATCAGATTTAGATAGGAATAAATCTATTAGAGATAGATTTAAATTTAGATATATCTTACCATATCTAATAATATAATATATATATATATATATATATATATTTTTTTTTAATTTTCCCTTTATAATATTAGGGGTATAATGTTGTACATTAGTTGTCGTATCTTTCTTAACATAAATCTCGGTCTACGATAGAATCGTCATTTCAAATTCTATCCAATTCATGCCGCATCTAAACCCTAAAATTCGAAGTGGAGCAGCATGGAAACAACGCTGACTAACACGGCGGCGGAGACGGTCTCTGCACCCCCATCGCCGCCGTGGATCGAGCTGCCGGGAGACGTGACGGCGAATATCCTGCAGAGGCTGGGTTTTCAAGAGATATTGGAGAGTGCAGAGAAAGTGTGTAGTACATGGCGGAAAGTCTGTCTGGATCCCTCCATGTGGCGGGTGATTGAATTGGATTATGAGAATTACGATGAAGAGGGGTATAATGTCATATGCCGCTATGTTGTGCACCGTAGCCAGGGACAACTGATCGACCTGAGTATCACTCGATTCGGCGATGATGAACTGATACACTACATCGTCGATCAGTAAGGTTTTCTCCTTCGTTAATTTGGGGAAATCGCGATTCTTTACTAGATTTGCTATATGTGTGACTTTTATTTTTAACTTTACCAAATATTGGGTTCATGCGTTTTTATGAAAGGGAGATTTTATTGCTATCGAGTTATTGACGGTGAGTTGTAGCTTCTGCAAGATTAAGTTTTGATTAGTAAATTTTATAGCACTCTCAAAGTCGCAGCTGTCTAAAAGCATTTGCTAAAGGAATTGTTGAAGGGAAATTAGCAATTTAGCACACGGCTGGTTCTTTTTTGCATCAAGATTGTGCTGATTCTTTTTTGGGTTTTCACTTATTTTTTGAGTATGCAAGACCTGCTGCAATTTTGTGATTTTGGTGATACTCCCTGGCTTATTATATATTACTATACATTATTCTTTGACTCTACTTACTTTCAATTTATCATATGGAGTATTTGTTTTATTCTCAGTGTTATCCTTCTCTGTACTTACTAATTGCTCATGTTTTTACAAGTTTCCTCTATGTTGTTGGGTTGGCATTCTTATCCAAGAATCACTTATGTGGTCTTATGTTCTACTCTTTCAAACAGATCCAGTAATCTTCAACGCCTCACGATTGCAAATTGCTTTAGAATATCAGGAACTGCTTTGTCCGAGGCAGTTAAAAAGCTTCCACAGTTAGAAGAGTTGCACCTTATTTTTATGCTCTCTGTCCATGCCAAAGACATTGAGGCTATTGGTATTTCTTGTCCAATGCTGAAATCATTTACATATAATGGCTGCCCAACACTTCCAGATGTGGATGAACCTACCAAATCAAAACTCTGTAATGAATATGCTTTAGCAATTGGAAAAACTATGCCAAATTTGCGCCATCTTCGTCTTCTTACAAATCGGATGAAAAATGAGGGACTGGAAGCGATTCTTGATGGCTGTCCCCACCTTGAATCACTTGATATCCGGAAATGCTCAGGTCTTGATCTACAAGGGGCTCTATGCAAAAGATGTTCTCAGCAAATAAAAAACCTGAGAGGCCCTTCTGACCCCATCTGTGATTTTTTGTGGGCTGGCGTTAGTGAAAAGTTTATTGTTGCGTTCAGTATGGTTGTTGATATAACCTTAGCTGGTCCTGAACATTATGATTTTGAATTTGATTTCGATGATGATGATGATGGTTTTTATGAGTATTGAGTATTTGTAATCTTGGAAAGGTTGAAAGTCGGCACTTATTGTGAATTGTTAGTTTTCTGGTGGTGATTCTACTTGTTTTCAAATGGTTTTGTTCACAGAATATCCATCTCTATTCTATTCTTGGTTTTTTTCTCTTCTTCTTGTATCTGTTTCTGGCAATATTAATTGTTGTTCGTGACCTACTAATATTAATTTTTGTTTGGCTCTTGTTTTGTTCTAACTTTGATAGACAAAAGTAGTTCGCTCCCTGAATTTTTCAACTAATCATTTTATTCTTATGTGAATGTTTTCACCATGACAATTTGGATAATTATATTTATCTATCCTCAATTTTTAAGTATTTATAGAATTCTGTCACACTTTCATATTATATATTTTTTTTAAGTAATTCTATCATATCTCACTTAACACAATTAACTTTTGCTACATCACGCGTTAAGACATGCAAGTTGTCCACGTTAGTAATTAGGGAATGATGTGTGCAATTGATGTGGTAATTAACTCATGACTTGGTAGAAATAGATTATGTTAAATGGGTTGAGATGAAATGGCATAATAAGATATAGTTGATAGAATTTCATAAATTTAAATGTATGGTGTATGATTTCATAAATTTTCAAAGTTAACCTACAATTTTGCATGGATTGGTTGGTTTTTACATTTTATTCTTAATTTTTGGGTTAATTTGTTATGTTTGTATTGTAAATGTAATTAGTATAATACTGGCGCGATGCGCCAAAATTATATTCCATTATAATTTGTTTATTGTTTTATTTTATAATTATTTTTGAATAAACATTTATATAAAAATGATGTTAATATATAAGTAATACGTATGCATAAAAATGTAATGCATTTTGCTTGATTGTGTTTTGCTTGTTGTTTGATTACCATGTTTGTTTGATTGTGTTTTAGTTGTTGCTTTATTACTATGTTGCTTGATTGTGTTTTAGTTGTTGCTTAATTGTATATCAACCATTGATTTATTTAGATCCTGTTAGAAATTGAGTTTCACTTTACCTCTTAATTTGATGTTTTGATATGCCAAAATTTACTTTAGTGATACGTTTCTAGAGTCTCTAAATGTTATCCTTGTATAGGATTGATCGAGTTGTAATAGACTAGAAACTTAGATGCTGAAGATCGAGCTATCAGAGACTAAGTCTCTAAGGGAGAAATTGTAAGAAATCAGAAAACAAAGCTCGATATCACAAAAATCAAGTTTATGAACTTGAAGAGAAGAACCCAAGAAACTTGATGAACTGAAGACAAGGTTTCCGTGCTTGAAGCTTAGTAAGGCCAGAAACTTAGTTTCTGGAAACTGCGTTTTTCCAAAGAAATATGGAAACTGAAACTGACTTTGGAAATGTTAGTTTTCAGTTTCAACATTCCAAGAACACGTGAAACATAAGTGTTCAAAGTCAGACTTGAGTCATCTCAAAGTAAAGTCAAAAGTCAGTATGAGGAAACTCAAACTTGGATTCCTCGGACTAAAACTTAGTCTGACAAGAGCAGGTAGAAAGTAAACTATCAAAAGCAAAAGTAGACAGCAGAGTAGAGGAGAGCAGGAAGAATGACTATGATTAGATGACCCAATCTTTGTCTCCAACGGCTGGAAGTCTGAGTCTAACGGTGTTGGGAAATTTGTCTAAGTTTCCCTCCCTCAGTAGCTACTTGTATAGATCTTAGTTTTGGTGGATCAAATCCTAAGTACTACCAGCGTCAGTTGTCTCTAGATAGCTCTAGATCTCAAATGTAAAGTCCTGTTTAGGTCTTTTGAGTTGTAAGTCGCAGCTGATCAAGACTCATGCTGACACTGTTCACCAGCATGAGAAGTGCTTACCACTGGTTACTGTTCACCAGTTGGGAAAAGTCTTATCCGAAGGCGGCTGACAAAGACTCGTGCTGACACTGTTCACCAGCA
>JAPKLW010000308.1:0-16276 GCA_026898455.1 Plectranthus barbatus
AGCAGCCCTGCGCGGGGCACGCACGCTCACGTGCGGCGCTGGGCGCACCGCTGGGCCGCGCGCGGCGTTGGGCGCCGGCGGCAGCGCTGGGCTGGCGGCGGCGGCGCTGGGCTGGCGGTGGCGGTGGTCGGTGGTTGGCGGCGGCTTCGGTCGTCATCGGCTGCTGTTGTCCCATCGCGGTGGCTCGTGTTTTGATGGTTTGTACAATCCTGTGTAAACCCTAGGGTTTGCATTAGGGTTAGGGCAAAACATCAGATCACAAAGGCCTAAAAATCCAAAAAGATTTGGTGGTTGAAGATTTGGAGGCCCTTGAAGATTTGGAAAGATTTGGATATATCCAAATTAATTCAAAATTCAAATTGTAATAGATAGATTTTATTTTCTATTTATTTTGGGGCCACGAGGAATTTTTGTTTGTCTTAATTGTCCTCGTATGATATGTGATTTATTTATGTGCGCAATTAAGCATGTGTAGGAAAAGCATGTTTTACTGCTTTTATTATTTACAGCTTTCCAAGCATGCTTATGTGATTAATTTCTTTTGTTGCATTATATTTTGGGAATTTTTGGGCTTGTTTAATTACATGCAAAAATTTGGGAAATATAATGACAAAGAAATTATGTGTGCGCATAAAGAAACCTTTTAAAAGAAAAATACTAAGCGGATTTTTTAATTAAAATCAACAGACCTCCACAAAGCGGTCCTAGGCTGTCAGTGTATCTCTCGCTCTAGTAAACGTCTACGAGTGTAGCTTGCTAGTTCTCGGAGGTGCATGGGTACAGTTGTTGGGATTTCTAGACAAACAATTTAAATCATGTGAATAATGGGAGGGCTTTGCGTAAACGTCTACGAGTGTAGCTTGCGTAGACCTCTTTCCCAAGTATTCTATGATTGATTTAAATTAAAGATAACAAAAGCTTTGAGGGCTGTGCGGTATGGTTACGTGCCATGCTAAACTGTCTCTTTTGGCCGGAGTTAAATTTGTGGTTAATCGCTTAGAAGCATCTTAGAATATAATGCAAGAATTGCATCCCTGTTCTTGTAAGGATGGCTTGGTCTAAGGTTTTCACTAATTATTAATTTCTAGCGTCAAAAGCTTCCTAACATGGTAGTGAAATTAAATGGATTGGGGCTTAAAACCCGCAGTTCTGGTTGAGGGTGACATCGTAAACGTCTACGAGTGTAGCTTGCGGTGGGAACTCTTGGGCAATTAGTGGAAAACATTTGTATTTGATTTATTAAAAGGTTTTCAATGCATTTGTTTTCGAAGTTCAACATGTATGTTCTTATTTAAGATTCTTTATTGTTTCAGATATGTCTATATCTACTGTCGATCATATACTTGCTCTCAATCCTCTTACTGGTCCGAACTTCCATGAGTGGAGATATTGCATTGAATATATTCTCCTGACTAAGCAACACATGTTTGTTCTTACTATGATGCCACTTGAACCACGTTACCATAAAGTGTCTAGAAAAGAGAAGGAGTTCTATGATAGTTGGGTGGCTTCTGAGGATTTTACTTACAAGTTAATCTCAGATAACCTTTCTAGAGAACTCAGGCTCAAGTACATGAGCTATTTTAGCTCTATGGAAATCTGGATGGACTTGGTACGAACGTATGGTGAAGTGGAACGAACTGTCAACTGTGATCTCATTAGAGACCTTGTCTGTAAGAGAATGGTTGATGGTAGTTCGGTGACACTGCATGTGATAATCATGGATAACACCATGAAACGATTCACACGTGGAGGTGGAAATATCAGCGATCAGGCCAAGATCGATATTATCCTGAACTCATTGCCACTTTCTTTCTATGACTTTAAGATGGATGTAGCTAAGAGAAGTGAGTACTCTTTCAAGGAGTTGCTTACTGATCTCATAGCGAGACAGTCCTTCATACCTTCATGGGAGTCTGAGTTATCAGATCTTGAGCACAGCCTGGGCACATTGAAAGATGTGGTTCATACTGTGTGCAAGAATCTGATTGATCGCAGATCACGTGAGAGGAAGTCAAATGAAATGAAGAGGGTTGGTGTCACTTCAAGTGAGAAGGCATGCGGAAGTAAAGGTCAAGGTACGTCATTTGCATTTGTAACGGAAACATGTTTAGCATCGGTTTCTACTCATTCGTGGGTAGTGGATACTGGAGCTACTGATAATGTTTGTTACATTTTGCAGGGGTTCGCACCAAGGAGGGTGCTGAAGAATGACGAGGTTACCATCTCAATGGGGAACGCAGCAGAAGTGAGTGCAGCTGCCATTGGAGATTTTACCTTGCACTTTGACGATTCTGTTTTAACATTGATGGATGTTTTGTATGTGCCGGATTTTCGGCGGAATCTTATTTCAGTTTCCAAACTTTATGTTGATGGATATTCAGTTATTTTTTATAGTGGTGTTTCTATCATTGGTAATAACGGTGTTATCTGTCGTGGAATGCTGAATAATTCTCTCTATGTTGTTAACTGTAATCATAAGTCTTCCACAAGCATTGCATGTAATTCATCCGTAATTGATAATCCTAGGAAGAGAAAACTTCTTCTGATGAGGATCTTACATATCTCTGGCACTTGAGACTTGGTCACATCAGCTTGAAGCGGATTCAAAGACTTGCAGATGACGGTACATTGGACTTAGTCTGGGCTGTACCTTATCAAGTCTGCTAATCCTGCATCGAGGGCAAGATGTCTACTAGGCCTTTCAAGGCTAGTCAGTCTCGAGCAGAGGATGTGTTGGAGTTGATCCATTCTGACTTGTGTGGACCGATGTCCACGCAGGCTCGTGGAGGGTACGAGTATTTCGTCACTTTCATTGACGACTACTCAAGGTACGGATACGTTTACCTGCTTCGCTACAAGTCTGAATGCTTTGAGAAATTCAAAGAGTTCAAGGCTGAGGTAGAAAAGAAGGTCGGGAAAACTATCAAGTCACTGCGATCTGACCGCGGTGGCGAATACCTCGGTAACGAGTTCCTGCAATACCTGTCAGAAAATGGGATTACATCCCAATGGACTGCACCGGGTACTCCCCAGCAAAATGGTGTAGCAGAAAGAAGAAATAGGACTCTTCTAGAGATGGTAAGATCAATGATGAGTTATGCAAACTTACCAATTTCGTTTTGGGGCTACGCATTGGAGACAGCAGTTTACGTGCTTAATGTGGTGCCTTCTAAATCAGTTCCTAAAACGCCTTCTGAGCTCTTCCTTGGTCGCAAACCTAGTTTGTGCAAGTTTAGAGTGTGGGGCTGTCCGGCACACGTACTGTCGAAGGAACCTAATAAGTTAGAAAGCAGGTCAAAAGTAATGCTGTTCATAGGGTATCCCAGGCAAACGAAAGGTGGTTACTTTTACTGTCCTGAGAGTCAAAGAGTCGTTGTTAGCACCAACGCTAGATTCTTGGAGAAAACCCTAGAACCTGTTAAGGGTTCTAGCCTAACATAATTGAAACAAACATTGCAAAAGATATAAAGAAACTTACTTGAATCATTAAAACAATAGGAATCTTGAAGTACTTGAATCCAATTGCAACAATAAAAATAAAGAGTACTAGAAATTAAAGAGTTTAATGCTAAAGAATGCTGAAAATAATGTGGAAAAAAACTGAAACTAAAGGTAAAAGGTGATCAATTTTTGAGCCTAAGAAGTCTTATTTATAGGGGGAGAAATTATATCTTCAAAAGGTAATGATTTGGGAAGGAAAAATCTCCAAACTGGGCCAAAAACTTCCTTTCCGGGACGCGTGTCGCTCGACACAGTTCCTGTCGGTCGACAGGATTTCATTTCGGTCGACACAAATTGTGTCGGTCGACAGGAATGCATCTGTCCGCGCAGTCTCACGGTTTGGACCATAACTTTCACTTCCAAACTGTTGGTCCCGGTTTATCAGGGTATAACTTGGCAGCGGAAAATGTGTTAGTTCGTTTCTTACGCTCTGCTGGTTACTCAGCTGACTGGGACCTTGTCAGCTGGTAAGTCAACTGACACTATGAGTACTCAGCTGACTGGCGACTGGCTGGTCAGCTGGTAGCTCAAGACTTAGAATATCTTAGCCTTGTTTGCACAGTTATATCAGTTTTCAGATATACACCAGCACTTGAGTGCTGGGTTTCAAATCAGTATGAAAATGCAGAAAGCTGATAAAGACAAAAGAATTTTTATAGTGGTTCGATCAACTGATCTACGTCCACTCTCCAGTCGTAGCACTGAAAATTCACTAAGAGTAATCAGGTTCAAGAGTCCTACGATCTATCTCTAGCTGGTGAATGCCCCGTCCACCAGTTCACTAGATCAACCGCTCCCGGCCTTGATTCCTTCTTCAACTCTTATCAGCTGGTGGAGTGCGAGCACGTCACTTCAACCTCCACAGCTGACTGGGTGTTCAGTTCTCCCAAGAACGTAAAGAGTAATCGGTCACAGGTGTCCTACGATCTATCTCTAGCTGGTGAATGCCCCGTCCACCAGTTCACTAGATTAACCGCTCCCGGTCCTGTTTCCTCTTCAACTCTCTTCAGATGGTGGAGTGCGAGCACGTCACTTCAACCTCCACAGCTGACTGGGTGTTTTAGTTCTCCCAAGAACGTGAATCTCAATACGGCAAACTGCCCGTAATAACTCAGGTGCTGGCTGGCACAAGAGCTGCTGTGAACTTCCTCGGAGGAGAAAGAACACCAAAGAGATCTGTAACTTACAAGCTGGAAGCTTGAAGTCTCGTGTTTGAATAAATCAACACACGGATAGCCTTTAGAAAGGCCTCGAAAGTTGTATGCTTTTACTTGCTTGAGCGTAATAAATTTCAGTCTTTCGGTAGGTGAAGAGTATTGAATGTTGATGGATCCCAGGTATTTATAGACGAGGGATCCCATTCAAATCTACTAGCCGTTTGGACACATCCGGAAAAGTCTCTGTCCTCGCATGTCCTTCTGACGGCGGCAGGTAGGAATTTCCGGAAAGCGCCATGCTTTTGTCCACTTTATCTGACATAGATCTCTTTATGTCAGAACGGCACTATTTGTCAGTACGAGGAATCGGAACTGGTGTCTTGAACTGATAGACTTTAAGGTATCCTCCCTTAAAGTCATACTTTGTCAGTTTATTCCTCAGACGAATCTTCTTTTTGTCTCTAAGATACTGGGAGAGTGAATCTTGAATTCTGCTGGTAACATACGACTGGTAGATCATTCTGGTGATCTTGTGCTGGCAGTCTCTGCTGGTGACTTTCCTTAGCACAATCAAGGTCTACCAATATGTCTGATGTTAACCCTTTCTTGGAATCTCCCATGACTGGTGGCTTCACCGCTGGTGAACAGTGTCAGTGAGAAACACCTATTCTGCTGGTAAGGTTTGTCAGCCGCCTGCTGATGAAAACCTTCCCAACTGGTGAACAGTAGCCAGTCGTTAGCTCTTCTCATGCTGATGAACAGTGTCAGCACGAGTCTTTGTCAGTCGCTTTTGCTGGTGAGACTTCTCTCAACTGGTAAGCACATCTCATGCTGGTGAACAGTAGCCAACATGAGTCTTGATCAGCTACGACTTACAACTCAAAAGACCTAAACAGGACTTTACATTTGAGACTAGAGCTATTCTAGAGACAAAACTGACGCTGGTAGGACTTAGGATTTGATCCACCAAAACACCAAAACTAGAATCTAAACAAGTAGCTACTGGGGAAAGGAAACTTAGCCAAATTTCCCAACACAAACTCCGATTGACCCGATTCTAGTTGCGTTGGAAAGTTAACTCAAAGATCTTTCCATCCATGTGCTCTATTAGCTCAGATTCCATCTGTGGAAGAAGTCGTGACTGTTCCTTTCAACATCTGCTGCTTTCGGTACGGGTTTCCTTTGAATTTGGCCTAAAACCTGCAAAATATTACCATGACAAGCATAATATCCCCTATAAATACTTCATGCTCGATTATTAACTAAAAACTCAAGTAAATGCAATAAAACAATAAGAAAACGACGTGATAAGTGAGGCAAAATACGAGCTTATCACCCTCCTACTAAATGATTTGACTATGTGTGACTGCTGTCTAACCTTTGACACGGTGATGTTAAAGTTTGTTCCTTTGTCGATTATACTTTTTCATGTTATAAAACTGAGAGATACAAGTGTGAGATCTCAAAGTTGTAAAACATGGTGATTTTGCCCTATTTAAATTTCAAGTTAACTGAAAGTACTATGGCCAGCACGTTGTTAGAACTCTGACCATGTGGAATCAAAGTTTATTTGGAAAATAAATGGGCTAATTTTTCTTTATCTCATTTAGTACTAAAGATTGGACGTGATTAGGCACACAATCTTTGTGGAAGGAATAATGAGAGTGCTTTTTATCGACATTTTGTAACTTTGACATCTCAGTATCAAACCTGGTAGCAGTCATCATATTTTAAATCTTTTCGAGCTTATCTTTTATTCTGCAAATTTGTTTTAAGTTGTTGCGAATTTTATGGATTTTAAATCCTAATTTAACCTAATCAGATTTAAATTGGTATTTACCTAAGTTTTAGGAGTTTGTTTTAGTTTTTATGCATTATCTTTGATTGAAATTTAATCCCTAGATTTTAGATAATTTTGTTATATTTGTTTTGCACATCTCACCCCCTACTTAAGTGTTTCTCTGCAGCCACTATTCACATCAATCACACGGCAACCAAGGCACCCTCTACACCACAAACCTTTCCGCTCCACTCTCTCTCCCACGTCTCACACATCACTCTCATCTCTCTCTCTCTCTCTCTGAAACCTTTCAACTCTCCCAAAATCCCACCATGGTCGATCAAAATATCCAAGAACTCCTAGCCAATACCCTCTCCTCGCCAGACGGAGCCAAGATTCTTCAACGCCTACTGGAGAGTCAAATGGACAAAGCATCTCAAACCTCCACCTCTCAACCTGCCGTCGAAGGAACTACATCCACTCATGTCTCTGAATCCGCCATCACACCTCCATCCACCGCTGAAATCACACAACCGGCCACCTCTGACATCACACCTCCGAAAACCTCTGAAATAACTCCACCACCCACTGTCTCCGAACCCACGCCTCCACCGTCAACTTCTCACCCTACTGAGCCAAAAGAACCTACCGCCGCCTCTCACTCCTCTCCCTCAAAAGCTGAAAACCCTAATCCTACCGAGCCATCAATTGAGGAGTCTGACAAAGCCTTTGACGAAGAAATAGAGCGCATCTTACAGGAACCGTTTCTTCAACCTGATTCAACCCCTCTGCCGTCAAAGTCTTTTGAAGATCTGCCAATCTCTGCCACTGGAGCTGACCCAACTGACATTTGTCATGAGCCACCACTCCGATATGCTCTCCCAGGCCAAGAAGGTTTCCCCATTGTTGCTGAAGAACCGGGAAATCTGAAGCTCATCTCTGATGCTGTTCAACAACTCGAGGGCAAGATGCCGGAACGAAGATCTGAACGGATTTTTGAAGAAACGGTCAAAAAGCAGTACAAAAAGCACGCCGCCACCCGCAGAAAGAAAGTGAAGCCGAGACAGTTCCAGAGGGCTTTGACTGATGCTCCCCACGTCTTCACCAAGGATGACGACCTGTCGGAACAGTCCCAAAGGTCTGACACTATCCTGTCAGACTTTGAATCCGAAGATCTTGACAACTCCGACGACGAGGACTTCCAAGCAGACCCTCAAGCCACCGAGCAGTCCGAAGAACACCCTGATTCCAGTGGAGACCAACCCGAGAAGAAGAAGAGAAAGTCTGATGCCGCTAATGCTGTCAAGAAGTTAAAGCCGAAGCCAAAAAAATCAGTGTCAAAGTCTTCCAAACGCCCAGCAAAGTCCGAGTCCCCAGACCAATCCGATGTCAAAAGATCAAAGAAACGAAAGGTGGAACACTCTGAGTCCATGGAGCCTACTCCTTCAAAAGGGAAAGGTACTCAATCCTTTTCTGACAAAGAAAACTCTGACTATGATACCAACCGCTCTTATTCACTTAAGCATTATCATTGTCTTGCTAAGTCGCTTAAAGTCCTTTACTCTAAGAGAGAGTTTAAGATTGAGAAGATGATGGATAGGACAATGTTTTCGAAGCATGGGTTAGATGTTCTGCTTAAGAGACGGGGTTTGATTAGGACTGTGACTGACTTTACCACTTTTAGTCCTAGTCTGGTGTTAGAGTTCTTTGCCAACATGCTAAAGGATGAAGTATTCCAAACCGGGAAACCCAAATTTGGAAAGTCATATGTTAGGGGGAAAATCATTAAGTTTGACCCTGAAACGATCAATACTTTCCTGGGGTTAAACTCAGAGTGTGTGGAAGCCTTGCCAAAGT
Organism: Plectranthus barbatus; assembly: GCA_026898455.1. Classification (NCBI taxonomy): domain Eukaryota; kingdom Viridiplantae; phylum Streptophyta; class Magnoliopsida; order Lamiales; family Lamiaceae; genus Plectranthus; species Plectranthus barbatus. The sequence continues at coordinate 8,299 of JAPKLW010000308.1, forward strand.
CTGCAGAAACCGATGTTGCTGTTGTGCTGACCGGGGGAAAAGCGAAGACCTGGGTGACCAAGCTGCCTGTATCCACCCTGACCTGGAAATATGTGGCCCTGTTTAAAATATGTGTCCACAACTGGTTGCCCAACAAAAATTTTTCAGTGGTGTCAAAGGAGCAAGCAGAATTCCTATACCGCGTTGGCACTGGTCTTCCCTTTAATTTTGGTCAAGCTGTTTTTACTAACATCTTTCGTGCAGTGTCTAAATCTGACTCCACCTACCTACCGCATCCTTGCCTTCTCCATGCACTGATCATTTCTCAAGGTGTCACTCCGTTGGATGAAGAGTTGCAGTCTGACCCCATCCCTCTGGTTTTTGAGCAATCTCTGACCAGGAAAGGTGATACAAGGGTCAAAGACTTGCCATGTGAGCCGAGTGACGAATCCAAAGATGAAGAAGTGGATGCTGGAACATCTTCCCAAGATCAAACCTCCAAGATCCAACAGGCAAAGCGACTACTCAAGCAGGCCTTAAAGCTGCTACAAGATCTGGAGTAAGCTTTCCTACCTGTTCCATTCAGGGGGAGACGATCTGAAGATGTGGAAGTTGGCTGAAGATTGGCTCTGACCCCCGCTGGACTTTGACTCTGTCTGCTGCTGCCTTTAAAATTTCAAGTTCTGTTCCAAAAACAATTTCCTTTCCTTTTGCTGAATTTTTAATGTTTCCTTGTCACTGGATATTTTGTGATTCAGGGGGAGTTTTATAACAATCCCTGTAATCATTTATTTCGCTTATGCAATGATCGTTTTTGCTTATGGTTGATCCATTCTTTTACTACTTTTATTATGGTTATATCATATATTTTGTGGCAATGAATGCTATTTTGTTATGGATGATCCATATGGAATGGAAACAGGTCGGATAAGCTTAAGGGGGAGATTGTAAAGTTCGAATATGCGAATATGTAAGTTTGACACACGGTTGTCAAACTTACTCGCATTAACAGGTTGATGTCAAACCTTATCTGCTAATAACTTTGACACTTCATTGTCAAAGTTCCGAATCTGTTTGTTACAACTAACTCCTATTTTATAGGGATCTTGTTTATATCTTGTTGACTACGTTTTTGCAGGTCTATTTCATAGGATTCGAATATATTATCTATATTAAGTATATATTATTAATTATATTATTTATACTATTATTCTGGGTAGTTATTTTAGTTCCTAAATAATAGGGAGCACCTCCATTTCTTTACTTCACCCCACGTGAGTTTGTGGGAAGTTTATTTTTGTGTGTAAACAGGTAAAGAACGTGGAAGAGGACACGATCCCATTGCCAAGTAGTGGAAGAGTGTACGAGTGCTCCAAAATCCAATAAATACAAGACGAGTAAGACTAGAGAAGTGCGGATCAGAGGTGAAACACATATACATACGAGCTCTAGGCTGAATCGTCTTTCCCAATCATTCATCAAGCGCACGAAGACTACAATCAAGTTGTGGAATCCATCTCCGGAGAGTGAATCCTACGGTGGAGGAGCATATTGGGTTGTATCGTGTGATTTTGTGTTTGGTTGTTTTCGTAGGAATTTTACTAGGGAGTGAACTTAGGAAAATTTCTATCTTTTTTAGTATTTTGTTCTTCACTTGTAAAAACCTTGTTTTGAAAAGTGAAAACTATTTGCCGTGTGGCTCTCGAGGGTTTATTATATATAAACCTTCGAACAATTAATTCCGCTGTGTCAAACTCTTTAAGCTTCCGCGTGTGTTTAAAATACTCTGTTTTGCGTGTGTCAAACTTTTGTGTTTTACTATCTTTGACACCATTGTGTTAAACTCGGGCACTATATTATATCACGAATAATCCAAAACTTTAAAAAAAATATTAATTGTGTGGATTAGTTTGCAAACAACTCATATATTGTATCAAAATAAAAGATGATTAGTAGAAATTGTGAAAAAATACTTTTGTACCTTGTTGTGGCAGCATTAAAAAAATGAGATTACTGAATGCGAAATGTTAATTTGTTTGACTATTTATGATAGTATATTTTCTAAAATTTATTGCCACCAATTAATGATAATTCATAAATTAGTTCCCATAATTTCGTTATATCTATATTAAAAAATCTCATGTTCTATTCAAATTTTATATTTAGTGGTTTATTTCATTTCTTCATATTTCTATAGACAATACATTTTATTGTTTACGTCTCTATCTTTATTCGCATATATATTTATATATTAATCAGACACATTCTTTACTTTAATATTTTGTGGATTTCGTGAATCAAGCCCAACATGCACTTCATTACCGTTGTTTGACTACAATTTTTATTTAATATTGTTTATCAGACACATAATTTAAAATATAATTGCAGAATTATAGTACATAATTAAAAATACGGGAAAAGAAGTTGTACAATTTTTCATACCCCAAAACTATTTAGATGACTTTTTTTTCACAAAAACTATTTAGATGTCTTATAACGCTTATTGCATAACAAAATTCATATGATAACATTAAGCTTAAATAAATCCACACTTATCAATTAATATATAATTCACTTCAATATTTTCTTTTATTGTGCTAATTATATAATTTCATTAAATTGTCAATTGATATACTAAAATTATTTACATGAATCGAATAATCTTTTTCCCTGCAATCTCGTAATCTATTTACTCAACTGTGACAAATACTTTAACACTTGTTGTCTTCATTAAAGATATTAATATTATAATATTGAGATGGGATATATTTAAACTAAAAAGAGACTAACTAAGATATTACACAAATTTCTATCGCTACACATAAATAAAAATATAGAACTAAATCCACTATAGAAAAACACAATATTAGATACAAAACATCATTAAATTATAAAATAATATTAAGTAACATAAATTAAATACGAAATGCAGTTTAAAAAATACAATTCAAAAAAATATGACAAATTATAAGCAAATATTCTGGAAAATTCATACCAACATACCTAAAAAAGGCATCGATGAAAAAAAAAAACCGTATTAAGAATTAAGAAACAAAACTAACAAAAAAAAAAAAAAAGAAGCTTAAGCATACATTGATAATAATAATGATTGAATTAATATAGCTCTAAAATAATTATTGTACAACAATCTTGGAAAAATCATTCTTTGTAGATGGCAAATATTGAAGTTCTATCTCATTGTTTGTATCGATCAATTAGGAGCCAATCGAAAGGATGTCCTAAGAGGTGATACCCGCTGGATAGCCGCTCCTCTCTCTTTTTAAAGCCAACTCAATGAGCGAAAGAATGGAAACTATAGAATGGTGATGTGAGAAGGCTCACACAAGATCAGTGAGTGATATCAACTCAGCAATTGAATATTTATATCATTATTTTGCAGTTTCAATGATAAAAATTGCAACATCAATTACGCCTAATAATTAATATTACTTAATTTAGATAATTAGTTGCTTGCCATATTTTGTTAACTACCCAAGGATAAATTTGAAAACAATAATTCATTTTAATAATTCGTGCGATATTATTTTAGGTAGGAAAGAATAGATTTGTAGAGATTTTGTTTTTAAGTGTAGTGACTTTATATATAGAATATATATTTGTTTCAGTAAATAAAAGTAATACATTATTCGAAAGCAAAATAGTTTTTCAACGGAAAGAGAATATTGCTCATTTTACTCTTAATTTGCAATTAATTTTAATGTCTTAGAATTATGATTAATTTATTTTGCTATTAACTTTATAATGAAGTTTTAGGATTTTGCTATTAATTGATTAGGATTTTTGGCAAGGGAATCATTCACGAAATTTATGCCAATCAATTTAATCTCATTATATTTTGTGGCTTTTAGTGAATTAAGTATTAATTAAATAGAAATATACATTTCACCAAATAATATTATATATTTATATTCATTCTTTCCTTATTTATTGTATAATTATTTTTGGAAGGTTTCAATAGCGAAAAAAAAAGTTCTGAGGGGCTCGCTTTTATATTTATATAGATAGAGATTTGCTAAATTTTCGAAATTGTTAAAACTCTTAATTCTATTAGAATATTTATGCAATGTAACTACTCCTATTTATTTGTGCTTTAATATATTTAATTTAATATTCCTGTTTTTTATAATATTTAGTGAGTTTAGTCTAAATATTGTATCCATTTTTTTTATCTTGTATGAAAAATGCTCTTATCATATGTTAAGTCGGAGATATTATATTTGAACACGTAACATGTATGTGACTGGCATTATTTTATATTTTTGTTCAATTTAAATCATTCTCTACTGTTAAGACTTAATTTTCAATCAAGTTTGAAATAAACGGTGAACAATTAGGCTCTTCCGAGAGTATAGCCATATTTATCACATGTTACGTCTCTTTGCAAGCACTATTACTCCAATTTCTCATTTCTTAATGTGGAGGCGATCACAAATTTGGAAAGCCATGAAGCTCAATCCTAATTCTATGGGATTGACAAATTTTAATGTATATATATATATATATATATATATGAAATTAATATAAATAAAGCCAAGTATTCAACAAAAATAAAACTAACCAAGAGATAGGTTAAAAAATCTAATAAAAAAATATTAATATATATGACAACGAATTACAATTAGTATAATTTTAACATCAATCAATACTATATAAACTTAAATTTTAAAAAAATTACAAATTTTAATCTTCACTCCCCTTTTCTTCTTTCCCATGGCCATTTATGTTGTTGCTCGCTCCTTTTTCCAACGGGAATGACCTTTCTTCTTGTGTCCTCTTGCGAATTGGCGACATGAGCTTTCGTGTGGTTACGGCCCAACTCTTAAGCAATGAACTATTGTGTATCATTACCTCTCAAAACTTAAACATGAACTTTACAGGTTTAACTACTAACTCTAAAATATTTCGCAACAAAACGAAGTAATATTATTTTTGAATACAAATATTGCAAATCATATAAGAACAGTACATCAAAAAACCTTGGAATGAGTTGTGAATAAATCATAAGGTATTTATACAATATTTTTAGTATCATTTATGATAATTAATTAAATTCACCCTATAATTATGCTTTGTATAAAAATTAATGTTAGCAAATTCAAAATTTCCCATTCAAAATCACTGCCATATATATTGCATTAGTTTTTATTGTATTCATTATCACATTATTATTTTCATAAATTTAATAAATTTGTTTTTTGAATGTTATTTTAGAATTTTTTTTTTAAAAAAATTTAACATTAATTAAACACACACACCCTACATGTCCCCGTGAAAGCTCGAACCCATGACCTATTGGCCATAGGTAGAGTGCTTCTACCACTGCACCCCGAACAAGGGACTTATTTTATTTTAGAATGTATTTGATTGTGATTGATGATTAGCCTTTGTAATTGGGAACGTCAGTTTACTTTATAATGTATTTGTTAATTTCCATATTTAATGTATACTTATTTTTAGAATTATTTTTTGGGCACGAAATTCTTTTTATGGGGTTTTGTTTTTATTTATTACTATAGACATAGATTAATTTAAGTTATGTTACTAAAATAAATTAATTTAACTATCATTGATTGAGTTTTTTATATTATACATTTAATTATATTATTAATTCTATTAATATCAATTGAAAAATGATCAATACATATTTTTGAAAAATCTTAAATAGTGTTAAATCTATGTAAGGGTGTAATCGAACCGAGTCAAGTCGAGTAGTGTCGTGCTCAAGTTTGACTCGTTTAATTTCGAGTCGAGCTTCGAGCTTTTTAATCAAATACTTTGATGTTCACGAACGTTATCGAGCTTTTATCGAGCCTAAACGAACTTTCTAAATTTAGAATATATTTAAGATTTTCATTGTTATTTTTGAAGAAAATGTTATTTATTCCAAAAAAAATATCATATTCATGCTCATATTCTAAATATTTTTCATTATTAGATAGATTTATCATTATTGTTAGTCTTAAATCATGAAAATATTATTTTTATAAAAGTAATTATTTTATATTTCTTACTAATTTTAGCTAACGAGTCTGCTCACGAGCTCACGAGTCGAATACTATGATGCTCAAGTTTAGTTCATTTAGTAAACGAGCTTTACTAAACGAACTTGAACGAGCTTTTATTGAGTCGAGATCCGAGTAGCTCACGAACAGTTTGGTTCATTTACACCCCTAAATCTATGTGGTCCACACTCCTCATGACCACAATATTTATGGGTAAAATTCGGAAATAAACTAAAACATGATCAATAGAAATATAATATATTAATTAAAAAATAAAAAATAGTGAATGAATAATACATATTGTGATAATATAATTGTTATTGCTTTACTTAATTATCCAACAACATAAATTACCATATTTATTAATAGTTACTAATTATTTTGTTTTTAATTTTATATTTTATTTTTATAATATCATTTTTTGATGTTTATTTGAGCAAAAAAAAAAAGCTTTGGATTTGGCTTTTAACTATATATAAATACGATTTCATTAAAAAAAATATAATTATATAATCCATATTTATATATATATATATAGAGTTGTGTTCATTTCCGAACTAAGTACTGTGAATGAACAATGAACTAAATATTAACCATAGATTTAAATAATCCAGCAGTTGATATGATGACATGTGTCAAATGAAATTTCTTTTTTAATATCATTAAAGGGTATTATAGGTAATGTATGTTTTTTATTATTATGGGCGGTTATTATTATTAGGTAGTAAATATTATTATATTTTATAGTAGATTTGATAATTATGGTAGTTACCTAATTTTTTGGGATTTAATTTATTTAGCTTCTTTTAGGGTTCAATTAATTTGTTAATTCACCCTCTCCTTCACGATCGTCCACCCTCTCCCTCATGATCGTCCACCCTCTCCCTCACCATCGTCCGGCCACCAGCCCTCTCCCTCACCATCGTCCGGCCACCAGCCATGGCTCTCCCTCACCGACGTCGTCGCAAATGCCGGCGAACACGCCGGCTGTATCGCTGCACGGCGAGTCAGTCGAGCCCGCCACCCTTCGTCAATCGCGCAAAACACCGCTAGGCCAGGAACGCGCAGATCTGCGCTTGGACACACTCCCCGTCGCCGGTCTGAAACCGGACGGCCACCATTCTCCCACTTATTCAATCGCCGGCACCGGCATCGCTCAGGCAGAGGGAACGCCGTCGAGTGAGAATCTCAACCATCGAAGAAGTCGGACGTGAACTGTCAAAGATTTTATTTTATTTTCTGTCATATGCGATTATCATTTTTTTTTATGTGAGTGTCATTATTTATGAATAAATGTATCATTCTTCGAATCCAACTGACACTTGGTGGATCGCCTTCACGTCTAGATTTTATTTTTTTCTGTCATATGCGATTGTCATTTTTATTTTATGTGAGTGTCATTATTTATGAATATATGTATCATTCTTCGAATCCGGCTGACACTTGGTGGATCGCCTTCACGTCTAGATTTTATTATTTTTGTGTCATATGCGATTGTCATTTTTATTTTTGTGTCATATGCGATTGTCATTATATGCGATTATATATATAGGAGGAGGTTCACATATGATTACTCCTCTATATATATATATATATATATATATATATATATATATATATATAATTAGTAACGATTAATTAGGTCTCTAACAAAATAAGTAATAATTATTTTTAATTACTAATAATTATATATATTTATATATATATCCAACAAAAATAATATATAATAATTAATTACAAATTATATTAAGTACATACTCACCACATTTGGTTTTAATTACCTCATTTTTCATTGAAATATTTTTGGTAACTGTTTAAAATAATTAATTCTAAAAATAATTTTTTCCATATTTAATGTTATTTACCTAATATATTGTAGGTTTATATTTGGTAAATGTTTTTGGGGGAAAAAAATTTTTGGGTGTGGTTTTTATTAGATATTCCAACACATGGAATATTTGTTAGGTGTAGTTGGT
>JAPKLW010000308.1:24499-34984 GCA_026898455.1 Plectranthus barbatus
CTGTAGTGCTCTTCAAGTTCCCCTGCCTTTTGCCCTCAGTTCTATGCATTAGATCTTCAAAAATTGATAAAAGGAGCCTTATTCACGTTCAGGGACCTCCTATTTATAGTTGGGGCTCTTCAAATCTCCAAAAGATATGGTTTTGGGCTTCAGATTCGCCAGAATTCGTCAGCTTCTCCTTTCTTGCTCAAGGCGTCTGCTACTGAATTAGCTTTTCCCGGGTGATAATTGATTGTTAGATCATAATCATTCACAAGCTCTAACCATCTTCTTTGCCACATATTCAGATTCTTTTGTTCGAAGAAGTACTTCAAACTCTTATGGTCCGTGAATATAGCACATTTCACCCCTTAGAGATAGTGTCTCCAGATCTTTAGTGCATGAATCACTGCCGCTAATTCCAGATCATGAGTTGGGTAGTTTACTTCGTGCGGCCTCAACTGCCTTGATGCGTAAGCTATCACCTTTCCGTCTTGCATCAAAACACAACCCAATCCATTCTTCGACGCATCAGTGTAAACCTCAAAGTTCTTATCTGGCTCTGGCACTGCCAAAACTGGCGCGGTTGTCAATAACTGTTTCAACTTCTGAAAGCTTTCTTCACATTCCTGTGTCCATTCAAACTTAACATTCTTCTGTAGTAACTGGGTCATCGGCCTCGCAATCTTCGAGAAGCCCTCGATGAATCTTCTGTAATAGCCTGCTAATCCCAGAAAACTACGAATTTCATTTGGCGTATTTGGTGATTTCCAGTCCATCACTGTCTGAATCTTGGCTGGATCTACCTTAATTCCGTCTGTCGAAACGATGTGACCCAAAAATGTCACTTCTCTTAACCAAAATTCACGCTTACTGAATTTGGCATATAACTTCTCGTCTCTTAAAGTCTGCAATACTGTCCTCAAGTGTTGCTCATGCTCCGCTTCACTCTTCGAATATATCAAAATATCATCTATGAATACCAGAACAAAATCGTCCAGGTATGGATGAAATACCTGATTCATTAAATCCATGAACACTACAGGAGCATTCGTAAGTCCAAACGGCATTACTACAAACTCGTAGTGACCGTATCTAGTTCTGAATGCTGTCTTTGGTATGTCCTCCTTCCGAATTCTCAACTGATGATAACCTGATCGAAGATCAATCTTAGAGAATACCTTAGTTCCCATGAGCTGATCGAAAAGATCATCGATTCTTGGTAATGGATATCGATTTTTCAGCGTCAACTTGTTCAATTCTCTGTAATCAATGCACATACGCATCGATCCATCCTTCTTCTTCACGAACAAAACCGGTGCACCCCATGGTGACACACTCGGCCTGATATAGCCCATGTCCAACAACTCTTGAAGTTGAACTTTCAGTTCTTGTAACTCCTTCGGGGCCATTTGGTACGGTGCTTTAGATATCGGTGCTGCTCCCGGTTCCAAGTCAATGGTGAACTCGACCTGTCTGTCTGGCGGCAATCCCGATAGTTCCTTAGGAAACACATCCTCAAATTCCCTCACGATTGGAACGTCTTGTACGATCAGCTCTGACTTCTCTTCTCCTTCCAGGTATACTAAGAAGGCTAGATTCCCCGTCTTGCGCAACAACTTTGTTGCCTGAATTGCAGAGATTACTGGTACTCTCTGTCTCCTCTGGAATCCATGTACAAAAGCTTCCTCGTTCCCTTGTTGAGGAATGATCACTCTTCTCTTGCGGCATAAGATCGTCGCTCTGTTTTCCGACAACCAATCCATTCCTAGGATTATGTCTACATCATGTATATCCAAAATGTTCAATTCTGCTACTAGAATTTCATTCTCGTTCATCTTGATTCTCAAGTCTCGGCACGCTAAAGTAGAAGTAGTTGTCTCTCCTGAAGGTATTGTTACGTTCAAGTCATGACTATTCTTTTCTACCTTAAGTCTTAGTGCCTCAACACATGCAGATGAAATGAATGTATGCGATGCTCCAGTATCAAACAATACCATGACAGGTATATCATTAATGCATCCCATATCTGCCAGGTTACCATCATCTTGATTCCCGTCCAATGCATAGGCCCGGGCTCTCTTCTGTTGACCATCACCGCCCTGCTGGTTCCCTTCCTGGTTCCTAGGTGGCGCATAATTTCCCTGCCTTCCACCTCCTCTATTACCAGCATTTCCTCTCCATGGCTGGCGGTGTCCTCTGATGGCTCTCAGCTGCTGATTTGGCGGCCTCTGGAAATTCGGGCGATTTCCTTCTCTGGCTTGGGGAGTGGGACACTGATAAGCAAAGTGTCCTAGGCCGTTACAGTTATAGCATCTAATCTCTCCCCGCCGACAATCTCCTGGATGTCTCTTCCCACATCTCGGGCAGTTTTGCTGACCCATCTCCCTTTGATCACGCCTCGGAGCTTGTTGAGGATTTTGTCTCTGGAAGTTTTGCTGCCGTCCCTGGTCATAGCATTTTTGATTGCCCTGACCCTGCACAAATTGCCTCGGCGGCTCTTCGAACTTCCTCTTCTGATTCAAGCCTGAAGCCTGCGCCTCATACGTTCCCCATGCGGGCATCTTCTTCATATTTTTGGACGCTTCTATGTCCAAGGCATGACCCAATAGCTCCTGGTAACTCAACCCTTTCATGGTTGCTAGCTGTGTGTGAATTTCCTCGCACAATCCGTCTCTGAACTTTTCTGCCATCTTCTGTGGCGTGTCTGCTAGATGCGGCGCCATTTGCAGTAACTCACCAAACTTGGTGTCATATTCCTCCACGGTCAACTTGCCCTGCTCAAACAAAAAGAACTCTACCGTCCTCTCCTTCCGGTACTGTCTCGGAACATATTTTTCAAAGAAAGCCTCCTTGAATTCCTCCCAGCTAATGTTGTCCCTCTGAGCTGGGGCAATAGACTTGGCATAGGTCTCCCACCACCTATCTGCCTTCCCCTTTAGCTGATAAGACATGCAGTTTATCTTTTCATCTTCTGAACATCTCATATGCTTAAATATCTTCTCGAGCTCTCTTATCCAATCCTCTGCGGCTGAAGGTCCTCCTGTTCCGTCAAAAGTTGGAGGGTGTTGCTTCCTGAACGTTTCCACCCACATAACCGATGGAATTTCTGGTATCATTCCATGAGGTGGCTGATTCTGTCCTTGCTGCCCCGCAGCACTCTCCTCATCAGATATAATTTCAATATTATCATGCTCCTGATTCATGGGATCTTCTTCCCAGAGTGGTTCTTCGTATGCAGGTTGTGGAATAACCCTTCCACGACCTCGGCCTCTCTGGCCTCTACCTCTTCCCCTGCCTCGGCCTCTACCTCGGCCTCTACCTCTTCCTCGACCTTGGTCTATAAATTCCATTTCTTCTACTGCAAAACAACACTCATTAATCAATCTCACAACATTCTAATCATAAGCATACTCATAATATTCTGAATCACACGATTCATTCACTACTCACTCAAAGCTCGTAAATAATCAATACCACATTTCCAGTTCAAATACTTCCATACAGTAATCATCAAATACTACAATTAGTCCCAATCATCACAATTCGATACAACTGAAATAAGTCCCAACAAAGTAAAGTTCAGAAATGATCAAATCTCAATCTCCAACCACAACATAATGATAATAAAGTACAACAACAGAAGTCAAATGTCCAATTTTAGAACGAATCGGCCTGCCCACTCCATACTACTCTCAGTCAAATTCGGATTCCTCGGAAGGATCCTCTTCATTCTCATCATCCTCTTTCTCCATCGGCATCTTTCCCCGATCCAGAGCGATCCTCCTCCTCTCACGACTGCTCTCCGTGTCGCTGGATAAACAAATAGGTGTCTGCTGTGTCCCCAGGTTATGGGCGATCCCATAACCTCCGAACATATCCTCGTACCCGCTAGTAGTATGCCTCGGCCACATATCACCATCAGCCATGTCATGATCCGGCTGAACTCCACTAGGTCCTCCCAGATCCTGTTGCTGCTGCTGGACTGATGGTGCAGGTATATCCTGACATCCATAAAGCAAAGTCGGATCCTGCTGTGGTGGTGGGTACTGAACTGAGGCAGTAGCGAAATCACACCACGCGTAGGGATCATATGGTACTCCCTGATATGACCCATGCTGTGATCCCTGTTGTTATCCGTGTTGTGACCCATGCTGTGATCCCTGCTGGGTCGGCGCATAAGCCGCCACGGGCGTACTCGGTATACGGCGTACCCTCGGATGTGACGTGGATGCAAATGCGTCAAACACCGTGGATGGTGCTGGTGGCAAGGCTGGTGTCCACTGCGGCGATGACTGCTGCAACGCTGTCTGATAGTCCACAAAGCCTGAGGATCCCACCGGATCAAAATGAGGCCCTACTGATCCTCCTGATCGATGCTCGGATGGTATTTGCATCTGTGCTATGGAAAAAGAGGCACGTCTAGGTCCTGCCTGCGGCGCCTCGCCTGTCGCCGATGCCTGCGTGCTCCACGAGGACGCTGGTGATGCACCCTCAACTAAAACTACCTCCTGAATCAGTGCTGCCATGAACTTCGGGTAACTCCCTCGGGTACCCGTCCTCTGATTACGGTGGGCTCTGGCTAGCTCCAAAGTCCGAGTGACCCACCTAGACGGCATCAGCTCCGTGGTCCTCTCCATCGCCTCTGCATCATTAATGCCCTGCCCTCTAGCTTGGCTCCATAGACTCTAGAAATCCATCAAAGTACCAGACAAGTTCTCCTCCTCGAAAGGTGTGGCGTTCCTAAAGCGAAAAGCAGCACTCCTAGGGCTCATCTGTCAAACAACCACGTCAAACGATCAGTCCCAGGTCAGATATAACATCAATACATGCAACTCCGTGTCTCGGGACAACCACCGGCCTCCGATACACTCTGCCGAGGGTCTTAACGAATCCTCGCGCTAAAACACACCCACTCGAGTCTCGACTAACATGCCAGGCTCCTTGTGCATTCTGCACACTTACCAATTTCTGGATTTTCCAGTCTACAGAAATTTTCAATTTCTCAGCAATGTAAAAAAAATTCTAGATTCAATTGTTATTTACAAGCATACTCATTCCATTCTCACAATTCTCAAATCATCAACATCAATCAAACCATTCCCTTTTCAAGGCTCACAATTAGTTCATCAGTTCTGGTTCATGCCAACCATTCTTTCCATCAATCAAGTTATTCCTTCCTGAGCTCATTATATTCTAGCACATCTATAGCCTTTTTATTGAGGTTTTAAGCTTGCAATTATTCAACATCTCATAAATCAGTTCAAATCAATTCATCTTCCAATAAAAGGTCACCCGGCGGTGCCAAACAAACTCCACACTAAAATTTTAAACACCAAACCCTTCAACTTAACTCTTCCTCATCAATTCAAATCACGTAAACAATTTCGGTGTTAGCATTCTTGCTTAACACAAAATAAATCAAGTTCAACTCAGTTCAAAATCATATCAATTCAACTCCTTATTCCTCCTAAAGTTTCACTTTCCTTTCAAACTTTCAAATAACCTTCAAACATTTGAAATGTTTTCATATTACTCAAATCTTACTGTAATTGCAAGCTGGGAAACTTTTAAATTAAACAACTTTCAAACATACCTCAGGTAGCGCAGGATGGAGTAGGGTGTAAGCACGAACGATCACTTCCACGGATTTTTCCAAAACATTTAAGACTCGAAGTTTCAAAAATTTTGAAGTCCTTTCAAAAGTTTAAAAACATCGCTCTGATACCACCTCTGTAACGCCCCCAACTGACCTTCCCAATTTGGGGCCACGTTACATTGATGTTTCAGGTTTTGTCAAACACACTTCAAGAAATAATAAGTGGAAAACTTTATCTTACTTAAAATATGAAAGTATTCAATACAAGTACTTCGATTCAAGGTTAAAATAACAATATTCAAAATATACATAATTCAAGGGAAGGAAAGTTCAGAGAGTGTAGCAGCATGTGTGTAGCGTGATGGTGACATGTATATGAAGATACATGTCACAGGATCTCTTATTTCTTCAAATACAAACGTTTTATTCAGCCTGCTTACACCTTGCGACTCCCATCCATGCCGCTAACCTACACGTTTTAGAAATAACGCGAGGGCTGAGTACTTTCGTACCCAGTGAGAAACATGCCGAAAACATACTTTAGGTAAGAAACATGCTATGGAACTCACACAGATAGGCATGGGGTTTTGTTGAAAAGATCCATGCTATCTAAAACATTTTATTTTAGGTGCTATGTTATTATATCAGTTTCGGTGTTGTAACTGGAAGTTGGCCTACTTCCTAGTTACGATGATTCGTAAGGAATGATTTAACATTCAACCTACAATCATCCAAGTGCACAAATCTCGGTTTGTTCTTCGAGATCCGATCGTATTATATTCTTCATTCACTTCCTCATAGGGTTTAAGGTCGCACACCATTTCACCCATCATATCTTTCCTTCGGGTTTAAGGTCGCATACCATTTCACCCATTATATCTTTATTTCGGGTTTAAGGTCGCACACCATTTCACCCATCATATCTTTCTTATTGCTAATAAGAGTAGCGCATGTACGGAGGGTACATGGTTCTTGTCTTATTAGTGTTATCTCTCTGTTAATAATTAATTAGCAGAGGCAGATATAATAGCACAAAACATGCATAGCAGTCTCAGTTTAAATCAAAACATTTTAACACATTTTGAAAGGAAAAGCACACGTTTGATTTCATACTGAAATAGTTTCCCACCTCGTTATCGGCTTTTGCTAAGATGTCTTTAGCTAGAATGAGCTCAATAATCCTCGCTTTCAAATTCCTACAATCAAATAGGGTTCTCGAGTCAGTACAATATATCTAGGACGATACATCTTAATCGTAAATAAACAGGACTCGAAGGAACTGGGATAGATCGACAACTTAATATTATTCAAGCCTCTGTGTCGACCGACAGGGCTCTGTGTCGGTCGACACAACCCTGGTCGACACAACTCGAATCGATCGACACATCTTGGTCGATATTCTCTGTCGACCCATCTCTGTCGATCGAATTGGTGTGTGTCGATCGACAGAGATGTGTCGATATTTTGTTCGAGTCGGCATTCCTGTCGATCGACATGGCTTCTGTTGATCGACAGAAGTAGTTCGACAACATGCCATCGATCGACTCCCCTGTCGATCGACACATTTCCTGTCGATCGACAGGAGTCGTCTCCTTCGTGGGTTTTGCCGGAGCTGAACCTGCAACTCGCGAAATCTCGCGATTTCGCCGGCAGATCAAACATGCAATTGCATATTCGAGCTCCCCAGACCGTGAGGAACACGAATATGGCCCTGAAACTCAGAATAACATCAAAAGAGAAGAACATGAACTACCTCGCCGGAGCTCCTCCGTTCACGGCGGCGATTGAGGTTTTTCGGCGTCCAAATGCCCCGTTCTTGACGTGCGAACGCTCCCTGGACAATGGGGAACACGATTCTGGGGTCAAAACACCAAAATTCGGCCGGAATAAACAGATTAAACTCTAAATCCCGAAATTCGTAACATAAAACCCACCTCAACTTCAAACGGCGATAACTCTCTCGTTACTCGTCCCCTCGAAGCCTACGAGTACTCAGATCGAAGCTCTTGACGAAAGCTATCGAATAGTGGTGGTGGTTCGCCGCGACGTCGCCGGAGTTGGCCGGAAATCGCATAGAAAGGTGGCTGACGGGGATGAGTGGAAGGAAGGGTTTTACACTCTCTCACTCTAGATTATACAATAAGGTGGAAAAATGATATAAGGTATGGTTTCTCCTATTTATACCCTTTTCATAATATATGGCTGGTATGTCATGATATGATTATTCATATATGATATGATTCCTTATAAATCCTCATTATACACATATTTATGTATAATTGTGATTCCAATTTCATTAATCATTCCAATAAACTCAACTCATATAATCCAATACTTCCAAATTAATTTCCAACACCAAATGCCTCCAAAATGCATGCAAGTACTTCCAAATCACAATCCCCAATACAATATTATTTCCATGATTTTCCTTGATAATTCTCCACACATGAGTACAAATCTCAATTTAAATTCGTCAAATCTAAAATAACCCATTCTCACTTATTTCTCAATTGAGATCAATCAATATTACATCCGAACTATTTGGACAAGATCGAAATTTAAATACAGGGTATTACAATTATTTAAATGCCACCTCATATGTCATAAATTATGTATTGTGACTTTCATTTAATTTTATTTTTTTGAATTTTGTTTTATTTATATGTATTAGTATATTTTATCATTTGATGAAATGATATTTATAACTTGTTTAGAAAACTCATTCGCTGAAATCTCTACATAATTACTTATTCTAACTGTTGATTATAAATAAATAAATATATATATATATATATATATATATATATATAGGGATGTATTATATGGTTACCCCATCTCCATATGTTATATGAGGCCAAATCCTATCCTTCAGATTAAGATTTCAACGATTATGATTTAAATTAAAAGTGAGAATTTTTCGGTGCATTATCTAATATAACTTACTACATTATTGGGTATAACAGTAATTTTCACACCCATAGTTTTGTAATTATCTCAAACAAAAATCACGTTAACTCAAAATTGTCGTTTTCTCTCTCCTCTAAAATTTTGATAAAACTTTGAATAGTTATAACTCACTAAATTTAAATTATTTTTCCACGTATTATATATCAAATTAAAGAGAATTTAATTATCTTTCAAAAGAAATCCATATTACATATGTTCGGAATAGTATATTCGTCGAAAAATTAAATAATGTAATAGTCTAAACTAAATAATGTAACATAATATAAAAGATAATGTAATGATATACATATATCTAAAAGTACTGTAACATTAATAAGGTAATAAGGAGAATTAGATAATGCAAATCGATTAACATAAATATAATGCAGCATAATATGAAGAATAATGTAATGACATATTATGTTGCATTATCAATATTCATCGCGCTTTATCTAATTCTATTTATTAATGTTACAGTATTACATTATCATTTGTATTATGGTACATTATTTAGTTTTAGTTATTACATTATTTAGTCTTACAACGTTTTCTTATTCCGAACATATGCAATAAGGATTTCGTTTGAAACGTAATAAAATTAACTTTGATTTGTATATAATGTGTTATGAATGTTACATTATTTATGACAAATATGTTGCATTATTTGTTTGCAATTTCAATATTATACCAATAAAATAAAGCACGCTATAAAAGATAATGTAGTAGATAAATAATAAATAATGCATCAACTATCATATGAATAATGTAACATCTACATGGTTTAATTATTTCTTACCGATCAGTGATTACTACAAGAAAGTGCCAGTAAAATATCGATTATCTATCAGTCTATATATTAAAAATGAAAAAGGGAAAAAAGTGAATTTTATGGTACTACCCTTCAACACATTCTTCAATGCACATAATTATTCTTCATTTAACCCAAAATAAAAAAATAATAAATAAGTAAATAAATTGAAGATGGTGGATACGCAGGGGTTGCATGAAAGCAAAATATAGATACTGTAATATATAAGTAATAAATAATGCATCATCTATCAATAAATAATGTAACATCTACATGGTAAAAATTGCAACGCGAAAACTCCATAGATTGGATAGTAGCTCATTGCACATAAATTTCTTTATTAGAATAGATTTGTTGTTGACTAAATTCAATCAGATTTTATGTATCAAATTGTTCATCTCCTTCCTTCATCGATCGTACATTCACAACAACCACAACAAAGAATTGCCATTCACCAGGGTATGAATCATCGCACACAATCAATTTTGCATACAGTTCATTTAGATAAGAGATAGAAAATAAGAACTCAAATGAAAAATTATCGTGAATAATACAGATGGTGAAGATTTTTTTTATCTCTTATAGCAATTGTTGGAAAAAATATAAATTACTCTAACCCATTACACTGAAAAAAATTTATGGGACATATATGAAAATCAACTAGTTTATGAAATATTGAAAAGAAAAAATATTATCAACCAAAAAACTACAAAAAAGCACCAAATTAAAAAAAAAAACACGCTGAAGAGATAATGTAATTAATAAAGAATAAATAATGTAGCAACTATCATATAAATAATGTAACATCTACATGGTAAAAAATCAGTACGATTTAGTATCTCTCTCTTGGCGAGATTTTAGTTTCTCCCAACTGTCCAAACATTCAGCAACCTGCACGCCGCCCTTCCTCCCAACTGTGGGCGATTGCGTTGTACCTTACCATCACGATCGCCGCGGCTGTTGGAGATACGCAAGGAGAGGAGAAACTGTGTGCGTCGCCTGCATGCTCTCACCCGCACAGCCATTGCGTTCACCGACGAACCACCGTCCAATGCCGGCAAATCACCGTGAATAATATGACGTGAATGAGAAGACGCAGGGAAGGAAAAAAAAGTTACGATTGTGAAATAGAAAATATGTTATGGAAATTAAA
>JAPKLW010000308.1:47733-113767 GCA_026898455.1 Plectranthus barbatus
AATAAATAATAATTTATTTTATAATGGAGTTACAAAAGTTAAAAAGTATCGGGTTGTTACAAATAGCCATTATTATGTATTCATTCAAAAAATGGCCAAATTAAAATGAATGGACATAAATATCCCTATTATTGATTGGGTTTATAATTTTACCTATAATTAAATCAATGTTATTCTCATTATTGCTGATAATAATTGCTAAAAAATAAATTTAATTAATTGCAACTAACATTATTCCTTCTTTGACTATTTAATTTGTAACAACAAATAAAAACTAAATGAGAATAATTGTGAGTCATTAGATTAGATGTGATGGACGGTTATGATAATTTTTTAGTTATTGCATAAGGGTAAATTAGAGAATTTAAATGTTGCAGATATTTAATAACCATAAATCTGAGAAACTCAACCTTAGATTTCATCAAAATCAATGGATGAAAATCATTCCTATTTAACACATTTAATACTTTAGCATGAGATCCAATCCCTATATATGTATATATATATAGAAAGAGAGATGGAAGGGATCATATGCTAGTAGATTAAAATATGCTAAATGAGAATAATTGTGAGTCATTAGATTAAATGTGATGGACGGTTATGATAAAAAAAAAATTTTAATTATTTTTTAGTTATTGCATAAGGGTAAATTAGAGAATTTAAATGTTGCAGTTATTTAATAACCATAAATCTGAAAAATCTCAGCCTTAGATTTCATCAAAATCAATGGATGAAAATTATTCCTATTTAACATATTTAATATTTTAGCATGAGATCCAATCTCTCTCTCTCCCTCTCTCTCTCTCTCTCTCTCTCTCTATATATATATATATATATATATATATATATAGGGGGCTGATCTGGTGAGAATAGCCCTTATCATGAAAAATGAGAATAAATCTTGTCCATAGATTTGACAACATCAACGATGCAGATTACATAAGAGCTTTAACAAAAAAACGCAGTATATTATCCTCATTTTACTTCATTAATGGACAACATAGTCATTACGAACGTACAGAGCGAAAAAGTTATGTTTTGTTCATTTTATGTATTATATACTTTATTTTATCTCAATTGCGAATCATTATAAAATAAATTCGATTCGAATTTTGATGTTACACGTGACATGCATTTTATCTTAGCAGTTCTTCATTATATCTTAGTTATTCTTCATTTTATCTCAATTGTGATTCATTATAAAATAAATTCGATGTGAATTTTGATGTTACACGTGACATTCATTTTATCTTAGCAGTTCTTCATTATATCTTAGTTATTCTTCATTTTATCTCAATTGTTGTTCATTATAAAATAAATTAAATAAAAATAAAATCAATTTTTCGAAAAAAATGATTTCAATTGATCTCTTCATTGTATCTTCTATATACATCATTAAATGAAAAAAATCAAATTTTTAGAAACAGTTCTCTTTATTTTATATCCTCTATACTTCATTAAATGAAAAAGATTAAATTAAATAAAAATAAAATCAATTTTTCGGAAAAAATATTTCAGTTCTCTTCATTTTATCTCCTATATACATCATTAAAAATCAAAAAATTAAATTACCTATCTAGATCCTATTCCGATATAGATAAATCTTGTAGACTAGGAAACTAGACACACCAAATCTTTTTCACATTCAGTCAACCACTCCAACCATCCTCGAGTTTATAGACTCACTCCTACTCTATTCACATTCATCGATCAAACCCTTTTTGTGGAGATATATATTGAGACTATTAAAACAAATTATGTTCAAAATCAAAATTCATCAATCAAATCCGCCTTCAACAGGAGCAGTGCCATCCACTCGGTTTTTCGGCACTGAGCTCTATTTCCACCCTTGTTTGAACGGGATACACGTACACTTTCAAACAATAATATCAAAAACACAGAGATTTGGATAATAGTTAAAAAATTGTATTGATGATATTTTGATCACAAAATTAAAAATTTATGATCTTTATTAAATAATTATTATTTTCTGGTCAGTCTCCGCGGGGTCGATATCATTATCAACATTGCCACTCATTTAACAATTTTCCAAAAATACGTATGGATTTTTATTCAGCGTGGCTTGACCGGCGAGGACTTAAAAAAGACAACCCAATTCACACTCTTCAAATAATAAAATATACACGAGTGAACAAACACTGCCACATTATAATTTAAGAAAACTCATTGATTTATACAAATTTATTGAAATTATGTTAATTAATAGTCTCAACTACATAAGAATCTTTACTCCGTTAACTTGTTTCAAGATATTTTTAACAGTTGTTTTTTTTTTTACTATACAAATCAATAGATTTGTATGAGTTTCACCGACTAATGTTAAGGACAGAAGCTTCTAGTAATTATTGAAAACAATAAGAATTATAATCAGAACTCGTGAAGTTTTCAATCTTGAGAGGACCCATTAATCCAACCAATGTAAGGTTATAAATGGGCAAATTTTTTACTAAAATTCTAGGATACACATACATATTATCATCAACCAACGGATTACTCTATTTCCCCTTCATAGAAAAAAAAAATGAAACAATCTTCACGTACAATACTAAATTACTATTGAACAAGGAAAAACCTTTTTATTTTATTTTTTTTTAATGAAGGTTCGGATTAATTTTATGTAAGATGGAGATTGGCAACATACATTAATTAGTTCAGACATATGCTTGTCACTGAAAATTGTTTTATCAAATACTATCAATATATTTTTCAAATTTATAATTTAATCTCTTTATTATTTTCAAACAAAATAAATTACTCCCTCCATCCCGGGTCATTAGTCTCATGTTGATCCGGCACAATAACTAATACAAGGAATAATAAAGGATTTTAATCCTATAATTAATGAAGTATTTAAGAAATGGAATTTGAGAAGTGGAGGAGAGAAGGGATGTTGTGATAGGGTGAGAGAAGATGTCAAAGGAGGCGGAGACTGAAATGAGATTTAGGGTTGTGGTTGGTTTTTTTTGGGGTGTTTTAATTAACATTAGTTAAAATTAATTAATAAAATCTAATTAGGTTAATTAATAGTTAATTTTTGCTATTTTAGAAAATGAGACTAATTTCGAGGGACAAACGAAAATAGAATATGGGACTAATGAGTTGGAACGGAGGGAGTGTGATGTATAACTAATTCAAATATAACTAAATTATGCATTTAATAATTGAGTATTTATTTAAATAATAAAAATTAAAAAGCATATGGTAAAGATATTCTTGCTCTGATTTATGGGTTTAACGTATTTTTCAATATTTGCAATGTAAAAAAATATATATATATATATATATATATATAATAAAATAAATTAAGACTGTTACCAGGGATATCAATTTAGTCCAAAGCCCTGATTAACCCGAGCCAAAATGAGGATTAGGATCGATATATTTTAGCCCAAAACTTTTTAACCGAATAACTCAAGGCCCAATAGAGCTGAGCCTCGAAACTATCTTGTTGGATGTCAATGTCCTTCGGCCTGCTAGTGCACTCACCTCGAAACTTGGTTTGCTTCCTTCTTCTGACTTGAAGTGAAAATGCACCTCGTAGCCTTCAAATTGTAATGGTGGATGTTTGTTGTTATTCCCAGAACGTCGGTCGTAGGCTATGCCCCATGATAATCAAAATTCCAGAAAGGAAAACTTATTGTTGTGTTTATTACTTGAAAATAAATAAACACCAAATAATTTCCTTGAGCTAGAAAGCTAAGACTCGTGTTCTCGAAAGACACACGGAAATTCAGAGTGCTTGAGAGCTTTGAGTTTTGACTTTTACAAAGTTTTTGCTAGTTCAAAAGATAGATTCCAGGTGCTCTCCTCTAAAGTTGTGGTCTTTATTTATAGGCAGATTGGTCGACCGTTTGAATTACTGCCAGTATGTCGTCCAATCATCGCCCATTCTTTTATGCTGTAGCAGTCTGCTCTGCACTGTTCAGATCTATTTTTGTTTTTTTGTAGAGTCCTTTCACATGCTCTCTGTCAGAGTGAGTTTTTGTCCGAGGAACTTAAAAAATTAAGATTCCTCGTATATGATTGTTTGTTGACACTTTAAGGAATCTTGGATAAGACTTTGAGTTTCAATCTGATTCCTTTTGTCTTCTCCATTTTCACGTGCTCTTTAAGCTTTGAAACTGAAAACTGAAATCGTCAAGATTTCATGTTTTAAGTTTCTGGTTTCCTTTAGTGAAAAGTCAGTTTCTAGAAATTGACTTTCTAGCCTTTTTAAGTTTCAAGTTCCGAAACTAGATCTCAGATTTCTAGTTACTTAGTTTCTTCATCTTTAAGTTCCGAAACTTGATTTTAGCATCTCGAGCTTTAGCTTCTAACAATTTCCCCTTTTAGAAACTAAGTTTCTGTCTTCTCGATCCTCAGCTTCCAGTTCATAGTTTCTATTACAACTTAGTTTATCCTATACAAGGATTACATGTAGAAACTTACTAGAAACTTAAAGCTAGTTTTGACACACCAAAACATCAAATAAAGAGGAAACCAGTTTCTCAGTTTCTAACAATTTCCCTCTTTTTGGTGTATCTTTCTAAGTGTCTGGAAAAAGGACAATTGATGAACTGAGTTTACAACGACACTACTCAGAAACACCATTTCCTTAACCAACCTATTCTATCGGATCTTCTCCCTGAATTGGAGAGATATTTCTCGATAAAAATCAAAATATAGTGAAAATGATAATGTTGATCACACTGGAACATGTGAATTCTGTCAGGTTAAAGACAAAATCATAAGAGAGAGAGAGAGAGACAATGAGAGTTTGTCAGCAATCGAGATTTTAGTTTTTCATTAAATATGAAGAGTTACAGATACATAAAAACTAAAAACTAGAGCCAGGTTAAAACTAAAAACTAAAGCCAGGTTTCAAAACAAACCAAGTTAAAAAAACTTAAGAACTTATGAGGTCGCTCTTATTAGGAAGAAGGCTTAGGATTTGAAAGTTTCTGTGCCAACTCCATTAACGCTTGAAACTGAGCCTCCCTCCATTTTTCTTTGGCTTTTTCTCTTTCCGTCGTCTCTGCTTCTTCGGATTCTCTTATTTTCATCGCTTCCTCTTCCTTCTCACGCCTGAGCCTCTCCTCATTTTTCCTCTCTTCAGTCTCTTTTTTCCCATCTTCTTCCCCCTTTTTAACAACATCAAAAAGAGTAGTCATAGTCTGCTTGAGGGAAGAGACATTCTTGAGAGTTTCAACGTCTTTCTTCTCATTCTCTTCAATTTTTGCTTTAACTTCTAGATTTTCCTGCCTTATAACTTCCAATTGATACTGAACAAAATGTTTAACTTCAACAATGATAGAGGAACTTGCAGTGACTTGCATTGAAAGATCATCCCCCGACAAATCAATCAATGGAGTTTCAAGAGATACAGTGATGGTCGGGGTAACAGGTACCACGCCACTGATAATTCTTCTTGCCTCTTTCTCCTTGTCAGCCAGTTCCTGCCTAATTCTTTATGCTTCTTTGGCAGCTTTCTTCTTCTTCTTCCAATTGGAGCATAGATTATATTTTGATAAGATTTGCCACTTCAAGTTGTTGTACCTGCCCTTGAATGATTTGAATAGCTTGGTTTATCTTCTCTATAGTAGAAATTACAGTAAACTCGTGAGAAAGAGAGACAGCCTGCTCCATTTCTTCCTTCTTAAGTACGGCAGGTCTTGTAAGTTCCATCTTCGCCTTCTCCATCTCCTTTTCCAATCTCCTCTGGTATGATGCAATCTTCCTCACTTTCTCCAGTTTTGTAGCAAATATACTCTGATAATCTTTGGGAGTTGGTTCTACGGCCTGCTCTTCTTCTTCTTGAGTATGAGGGAGAGAAACTTGAGTTTTGGCACATAAACAAAATAAATAGGAGGTAGTCTGTTCGTATCCCTTGATGGTAGAGTTTGTAGCCTGTAAGCACGGATATTCAGAAGTTTGTGCCTCATCTTCTCCACTATCATCTGTCAACCCTCAGTTTGGTCACTCCACTCATTGGCCCAAACTTCCTTAGATTTCCAAAAAGTAAGCCCGAGCCTGGCTTGCATAATTAACTTGTCTTCTTCATCAAGCTCGTGCTTCACCAGATCAAATCTCATCCATCTCCTAAACTCAACCTTCATATCAATGGCTATCATGGAGTCTTCATCAAGGATGCACTACAAGAAAATTGTAGAACGACAACGGTTAAAAACCGTTGTCGTAGCTACAGACCTAGTGTAGACGAAGGTTGTGTTGTCGTAGATACCCCCCCTACGACAACGGTTTTTAACTATTGTCGTAAGTACATACGACAACGGTTAAAAACCATTGTCGTAAGGGTGGTATCTACGACAACACAACCTACGTCTACACTAGGTCTATAGCTACGACAACGGTTTTTTAGTGTTGTTTTACATATATACGACAACGGTTTATAACCGTTGTCAATTCACGAATGTTGGTGTTGTTATTTACATTTTTGACAACGATTTTTCACACTCTAAACGACAACGCATCTATATTTATCGTTATCGTAGATTAATAAATTAAAAATTAATTTAAAACCTGTTAGTAAACTATTACGTAAACAAAATAATACACAAATTAAATCACGAAATCCACTAAAATATAATTAAAACTTTCATTAATTAGCAATCACATTCATCAACAATATCTCCAAAGTAGTTGTCAATCAATATCTCAAAATATAAAATATCCGAAACTACAAAGTAAATATTTATCCAGCATTATCCGAAAATACAAAGTAAATATTTGTCCATCATGTATATACTTGAACATAGTCTTTAACACAGTCGGCCCATTCCTTGCGCACATCATCAATATCCCCAACAGAATAACTCATTTTGAACTGTTAAACAAAAAAGAAAAAAAAAATTTCCCCAACAAAATGTTATATCTCATTAAAAGATATTAAAAGAATAAGAACAAATGATTACCAATGACTGCAGCGAACCAATCGTCTCCACATTATCAGCCTCAATTATTCCTTCATATATCTCATCACATAATAGCCACATTGGGATCCATCTGGTTGTTTAGGACCATATGTTTAAAATCAATTTATTATAAGTAGCTAGCTAAAGTCTCGTTATTTCCGCTTCAGCATACATGAAAAACTTCCTTTCGCTAATGTGCCAGAGTAGGAAAAATATATGCATTAGGCAATGAACAGCTACAGAAAATGCAGAGCAACAGACACTTTGATTTAAAATCAAGGAAACTCGGAAAATAAATTAAGAATCATTTGTAAATGAAGCTTCTCAAAACAGATAGTAAAAAAAAAACATAGAGTTTCAATTGAATGAAGCTTGAGATTGGATATTTAGACTTACAGATTTTGATGTCTTCTTCATACCAAAAAAATTGTACGAGCTGTTAAAGGGGCTCTATGTTTTTTGCAGCAATTCCACTTACAAGAACAACTCGTAGTGCCATTGTCGGTAACGAAGGGCTGTTTTGAAAATGAATATTAAAATAATTAAAAACTACACATGAGAATCACAATATTAAATTGTATGACTAATTGCAAACGTAAAATTCAACAGTTATGTGCCTGAAATATATATACTTGTATATCTATTTATAATTATCTATATTTGTACCATGGTTAGGCAATTAATGAGTGATGGTGAACAAGTAGCTAGAATCCACTTGCACATAATCCTGGTTAATTAACGACTTCAAAAGTTGTTTGAATTAAAGGGGCTGAATTTGGGTGTGTTACAACTAAGTTCATGCACACTCAGGTGAAAGCCAAAGTTTTAATAGTGCTCGTTTCTTGGAGCAAATGTCATGTTTCATGACTTGCCAATTCTGCCCCACTATTTCTTGATATTGAAATTCATCTCTCTCCCTCTCTCTCTCACTCTCACTCATAAAGTCCATCTGTGGGACTCTCTCCCAGACGACATGTTTTTGTCTTTATGCTCACTAATAATCTGAATACATAAGCATGAGCAGAAGATCAATAATATGCCAAGATTTTGCAATAACTTTAAACAATCACAGCATAAGAAATGCCTGCAATAAGAATTGCAAAAAACTGCAACCATTAAATAGTAAAAAATCATGATAAACTCAACAAAATAAAAATGAAAAATTCAACCACGCATTTCAGGAAATAAACAAGAGTTCACATTAGCAACAAGCCAACAGTCATAAGCTTAATGCAAAACCATCTTACATAAAGCCTCACAAGCCCTTAATGCTATAAGCCTCACAAACCATCATCGATAGCAAAGCATCAAGGAATCGATAACAGAAATATAATTTACCTCGGTTATTATATTTATTTTCTTTTTATAGAATCTGATAGAATGTGGGAATGTGGGAATGCAATAAGCTACTTACAACTTTGCAGTATTTGATGAATGTTGATCGTTGCTGAGAAGCCAGGCGTCTGTGTTAAGCATCAGAAGTGGGTCCTGGATAAGCGGGTAAGCTCATTATCTGCTGATCCACCACAGGGCCTCCAACCGTGAAATTTTAAAGGCTCTGAAACTTACAGCCCTGCAACCCGACCACCTCGTGCACTGCCAATATTTACACAAACAAAATCACAGTGAAGCTTCATTCAACAATCTCTTCCAGAAAGAATGAATTGTGATACTGCATCACCATAGTCAATTTCTTGCTTCCTACTTTGCAAAAATGACTTATGGCAATCCTTCCTAGATTATTAACTAATTTACCTAGCATGATTTGAATTGTCAAAGAATTATATGATATAGAAGTCTCAGAATTTTCTTGAAACTCGACTCGGAATACTTAAAGCCTCAAAGTACCAGTAGCCACTCCAAGAAGCTCATCATATAATCCAGGACCCACAAGCTGACTGCAATAGAGCTAATTATTATGCTTTGTAAAGTTTGAAACTCGCTGTAAGTTCATATTGTTCACACAGAGTATGTTTATTCAAACGCGAACGGCCATATGAAGCTAGTCGCTATGCACGTAAGGAAAGACAATAATAATACAAAATAGCAAGAAAAATACAAGAAACCTATGACTCTTTTATATATTAGAGATTTACCATTCATGACTCTTATTTACTGGAGTATAATGAAATGAGTAACTTCCGAATCTGATAGATTGTATAATCAATGGGGAGTGATTACCGAGCCAAACGGACTGAGAGATGAACAAGACGGGCGGAGAGAGACAGAGAGAGGAAGAGGGAGTGTAGACTGTATGGCGTCTGGCCGGCTAACTGGGTGCAGCCGCCGACAGGGAAGTGAGCCGTGGAGATGGGGAGATGGCCACGTCTACGGCACCGCCGTTAGGGTTCAGGGGCGAGGGTGAGGACGACGCTTGGGTGTGGGTCGACGATGAGGGCGTGCAGCTTTGGTGTCGGACGATGGTGGGTGGCGCAGCGTGCAGCAGAGGTCGGGTGGGGGAAGGACGACGATGGGTGAAACGGCAATTGAGAAAATGGTAGTGATTTGGGGGTTTAGGTTTATGTAATTTTGGGGAATTACATAGTTTTTTTTTTTTTTTTGGTAGATTATGATATTAGATTTTAATTAAATTTAATTGTAAATAATAACACAACACTAAAATAACAACGCTTAGAACAAACTGTTGTCTTTTATATAATTAACAACACGTAAATAACAACGGTAAAGTCGAACCGTTGTCGTTTTGTATTTTAAGATTCTCTACGACAACGGTTTACGCTAATATCACTCTATGACAACGGTTTCAAGCCGAAACCGTTGTCTTTTCAGTGTTGTCGATGAGCTTTTTTCTTGTAGTGATGGCAAGATATAAGAGCCATGTTTCCTCAATAACCTTCTCCTCCACCCTCTCTAAAATCTCAGTTGCCCATGGGATCGGTGTGGAGTGTCCCACATCTTTCTCTCCAATTGGTGGACAACAATTCTTGAGCCTTTCTGTAGTGTATTCCGGATGTAGTAGCCCGCTCAGAGGGATCCTTAAGTAGCAAACTGATTTGGCTTGTTTATCATCTCTTTCTCCCTCTCATCCTACGGGTGGTGTCTCCACCTTCCTTGTTTGTCCTTCATGAAGTTGAACACTTCATCGAGGCAGAGATCATCTAGTTCAAAGTCTGAGGAAGAGAAATTTGAGGAAGTTAGTGGATAATCACTAGATTTGTCACTCATACCTCCTTTCCCAGTTTTGGTTTTGCCTCCTTTTTGAGTTTTCAGTTTTGAGCTTGAGGAGGTAGTTCCAGTTTTCCCAGTTTTGGAACTCGCCAATTTTCAGGAGTGGTTGATAACTGCAGTTTAGCGGTTAAGCAAATAATATTTTTACACCCTAAGGTGGTCGATCCCACAGAGAATGTGCAATGAAAAACCTAAAGTACTAGTCATAGTTCTTAGAACATAGATGTTTGAGGAAATAGAAAAGGGATTTGGTTTTGTAATTTAAAGATGATAATGCAGAAAAATAAAGGGTTTGAAAATAATAAAGAAAAGTACAGATCCTAGGGCAGATGTTTTAATCATCAACATGCAAATATCAATCAACTCTGCAATGGGGGAAAACATAGATTTTTGCGGATTAAATTCCTTAGTCAGACAATTAAATCCTAGATTATTAATTAGTATGGCTGTAAATGAGCCAAACTGTTCGTGAGCTACTCGGATCTCGACTCGATAAAAGCTCGTTCGAGCTCGTTTAGAGAAGCTCTTTTATTAAATGAACCAAACTTGAGCATCATAGTATTCGACTCGTGAGCTCGTGAGCAAGCACGTTAGCTAAAATTAGTAAGAAATATAAAATAATTAATTTTATAAAAGTATTATATTTCATAATTTAAGAGTAACAATAATGATAAGTTTCTCTAAAAATGAGAAAAATTAGAATTTGAGCATGAATATGATATTAATTTAGAAATAAATAACCTTTTCTTTAAAAATAATTATGGATATTTTAAATATATTCCAAATTTAGAAAGTTCGTTTAGGCTCGATAAAATTCGTGAACTTCAAAATGTTCGACAAAAAAGTTTGAAGCTCGACTCGATACTAAACGAGTCAAACTTGAGCACAGCACTACTCGGCTCGACTCAGTTCGATTACACCCCTATTAATTAGTGACTATCTCCTCTCGGTCGCAAGAACACCAAATTAATCAATCTCATAATTATCTAATTATTCCTATGTAGGTTTCTTCATTTTGAGACAGAAAACAAACACAATTAATTCTCTCTTCCTGTTAATAATTTTCATCTCTCGATCCATCAATTATTACCTATAAACCTAGATCTCAATTCACCTCCCGGTCCTTCTTTTAATCTAGATTATTAAATTAAATCAGAGAATTAATCCATGCTTAGAGGGTTGATATCAATTAGCATGCATCAGAAAAGAAATCATAACCCTAGAACCTGTTTAGGGTTCTAGCCACAAAACATGACTAGAAATAAAGCAAACATGTTATTAATGAACTTACAAATGAAGAGGAACCTTCAATGTCTTGAAAAACTCCAAAGCTCAATGTAAAATCCAAGGTAAAAACAGTCTAATAATGTAGAAAAGAAGTCCCAAATTTGTGCCTCAAAGTTCTAATTTATAGAGGGGAAAGAAAGACCTAATTAGGTATTGAATTAAAATAGCAAAAATTGCCAAAACAGGCCAAAAATAGCCTTCTGGGACATCTGTGTCGATCGAAAGAAATCCTCTCGATCGACACAACCTTCAATATCGAAATCCGGGCTGAATTCGTGTTGATTACCTCTGTTTCGATCGACAAAGAGGATTTCGATCGACGGGAATGCATTTGTCGATCCTTCTGCGCAGTCTCACGGTTTTGGACATAACTTTTGCTCCCAAACTCCAATTGACCTGATTCCAGTTGAGTTGGAAAGTTAATTCAAAGATATTTCTCTTTCCATGCTCCATTAGCTCGGATTCCACGTGTGGAAGAATTCGTGACTGTTTCTTTGAACATCATCTACTTTCGGTACAGGTTTCCAATGAATTTGACCTAAAACCTGCAAAATCATACCATGACAAGCATAACACCCTCTAAAATAGACTCATGCACAGAAATAAGTAAAAACATAACAAAATTTACTTGAAATAATAGAGAAAAATATAGATAAGTGAGTATAAATATGAGCTTATCAGTGGTCATCTGGGTTTCTTCAGTAGTTGTTAAGGCACCCCCTTGCACGACAAAAATAGATTATGCGGTAGGTGTAGAACCCCCTAGCGCGTCTACACCCTTATCTCCACCTTTCTTCGCCAGTTGTTCAGGGATGGTCGCCCCTCATTCTGTTGCAAGCTCTGGATCAACAAATATTTCCACAGTTCTTTGCTCAATAGAACCTGGATCTAGTCTGTGGGCCTCCTTGTAGAGTGTAGAAGATAATTGATCGGACATTGGTTCAGGAAAAGTAGGGACTGGTTCTCAGAACTCTAGTTTCTTTCTTTTGTTAAGCTTCGTGGGATGAAAATCATCCCCTTTTCTCTTTTTGAGCTTCTCTACCACCTTAGCCTTACCCTTCTTGGCTCTCACAGCTTCTTCCGCCGCCTTCTTAGCTTCCTCAGTCTTCATCTTCTCCTTCATTCGAGCTTTTTTACTCATTTTCTCAGTAACCTCTCGCTGTCATTCCTTTAGTGTTTTCTTTGGTCTTCTAGGAGTAGATCGGGGCCTACTCACAACAACTGGGATGCAGCTCCTGCAAATGCATCACCCTTTCCCCTTGCTCGTCACTTCTCCTAGATTGGTGAGGGTTGGAAGATCTTGCATAGCCTGCTGAAAACTGTCTTCCTTTTCAGTTTCAGTTCTCTCTTCATCAGAACTGAGAATTTCTTAGATATTGATGTTAGGTGGAATAAAATCTGTAAGTGAAAGGGCTTCTCCTTCATCCACTATCCGCACGAGTTTCTCAATCAGGAAACTGATTTTCATCCCAAAACTGACTCCGGTGGCAAAGGTTCCTTTGTTGGATTCGTTTAAAGATGAACTATGCCTAATTTCCACAAACTTCTTAATCAATAGCCATCAAAACTGAGTACTTCTTCTTACTCATTTTCGAGTATGATCCCACCTCACATTGTAGCATCTGAATGGCAATATCTCCCAAAAACTTGTAGAAGCTGTAAAATTTTGTAGTTTTGGTGGACACCTCGGCTGGTCAACAAACAACCAAGTGGGCCAGTGATGCAACTAGTAATGCTGAGGCCTTACGTAATCCTCTCATGGAGATCACAAGTCAAGGGGGAACTCAAGAAGAAGAGATTGTTCAGCAGAATGAAGATGTTGCTGGAAATCCCCCAATATGTCCTCACGATCTATCACAAGCTGGTGAATGCCCGTGTCCACCTGCCCGCTTGCTTACTCACCCAGGGTTTTTTTCTTCTTCGGCACTGATTGGGAGTGTGGGCAGAAGCCCATGATAGATAGTAACAGCTTCGAGATAGCTGCGACTGTTGTGATCTTTCTAGGAGAGAAAGAGCACTAAAAGAAAACTCTAGCTGAGAAGGTTAGAGTCTTGTGTCTGGAGATGAGACACTGTAAGCTATTTGAAAATAGCCTTGAACAGAAAAGAAGAACTCACGGGGTCTATGTTCGGAGATGACGGTTATGATGTGGAACTATAAATTTGTTCTGGCTATAGTCTTTTAGTTGTAGCTTCGTAATCGTAAATTCGTAACATTTTCTCTAGGAATGTCTTCATCTATTTATAGATGAAGTAAGGAAAGGTTTGGTGAAAGAGTCGCTTAGGTACAACCCAAATTTTGAACTATCTGTTGGATCTCTGATGTGATAGGTTGCCTTTTTTGCTCTGCCGCACAGAATGTCAACATCGTGTTGCATGTCAGAATGGCTCGCCGATCTGAGGATTACTAAATTGGACGTTTGAACTTAAGACTTCAAGGAATCTTCTTTTCCTTAAGTCTTGTTCTTGTGATTCCTAAGGCGTGTCATTGTCTCTACTCGTGAGAAGAAACTTGACTAGATAAACTGGTGATTGTCCTAGCTGGTGAAATCAGTCAGTTTATTTGAGTGGTCTGCATCAACCTGAAATGGTCGTCATTTTGCCAGTTCATGCTTGAGTCTTTGTTTCTTCTTATCTTCACGATTACCAAACTAATGGCTTCGATTGCAAGCCCAGTTTGACTTGATCAGCTTTTACAACTCGATAAACATCCTAAGTGGATATTACAAGTTTGTACGACTAAGTTAATCTAGAGATGCTTCCTAGGGTGGTTTCTATACATGTTTGATACATCAAAATACAAAAGGTAAGGGGATTTCTATCATAAATTCCCAACATCGTTTTTGCTGGTTTGTGCCCTCTGCGATTTTTCTCGATCATTTCTTGCTTCATCCTCTTCCCATTGCAAACCAACACCATAGGGCACTTCAACATTTTGTCATATTTTGTAAGCAACTCAAATGCACATAAATTTTACAAAGATAGCTCAAAACTAGATCAAACGTAACACTTCTTAGAAAATGACGAATCAAACATTGAAACATTACTTAAAGGTCCAATCTAAAATAAATATGCAGCAAATTCACAGAAATAAATGCACAAGTTAAATGTTTATCAATTACTATATTAAATACATGCACAAGCTTGACTAATTGATACCTTCTTGTCAAAAGGTTATCAATTTTTGGTTTAATTCCTATGTGAATTGGTTGACCACTAGTTAGATTGTTACTTATTTAATTTGAAACTCAAACAATGATAGTTAATAACGGAATAAGATTTTATAATATGATTAATGAATTGTTTGAAACGAAAGAAATTAATCATATGCATGGATAAAATATCTGGTCTTCTAAAGAGTCATCAAACTGTTCTTGAGATCTAGAAGAGACAAAGTACTTTAATATATTCACTTAGTGCTTGCCCGATCAAGAAAGTTGTAATAATTATCTGATTTCTCGCATTTCCATAATAAAATTGGTTGCTTGATTTCACAAGCCATCAAATGTTATTCAAGATATGAGTTAAACCCAAAGATTTATATTTTCTCTATTTTGTTAAATTCTCATTTTTAATCTTATTTTAATTATTCTTTTGTTGATTTGCTTAAACAATATTTCAAAAAACTACATTGCAGTAATATTTCAATATCACTCTTGGTAGGATCGATAATTAAATTTTATAACTATTTTATTAGTATTACACTAATAAGAGTGTGATAAATGATCTAAAATTCTTATGCAACAATATAATTAATTTGGTGTTATCGTACTCTATCATAGATTTTTCACCATATTCTGTGTAGGTCCCTATTATTTCTTCTTTCCCCAGCTCAAGTTATGAAAATGAAAAAAGTGATAAGTTGAAATATCTATGTGATATTCCTGTAAAAATTATTTTTTTCATTTAAGGGTAAAGTTTTCAACCAACAAAGTCTTTCTCGATCACGAACCATTTTCATTGTTTAACTATAATTTCAGCTTTGCCAATATTTGTATGTTGTTTCATTTCTTTTGCTTCTACATACGGAAAATAGAGTAACCAATTGGTATATTATATGCATGTTAACAAATGTAAACTGGTCCTATATTTCTAATTTTCAATGAAAAAATAAAAAAAAGGATTCATTCATAGTCATCATAGCACGATGCATAGTATTCCGAGTAATTTCCTTATTGATACGTAACAATAAAGAAATATATTTTCTAAGGCAAAAACTTGCGTTAGGCAAATTTAAACGGTTTAGGAGGATTTTATCCTATCAATATGGGTTCACCCATCCCAAATAGGGTTTATTAATCCCCAATTAAAGTATATTAAATGGGTTTGGGTTGGATTAATGGATAAAACCCGCCTAAATGGTTTAGGCTCGCCTAACCTGAGACCTTCCCATTTTCTAATAAAAAAATAGTACTTTTTTTCTCCCTAAAATCCAAGCCCTAGGAACTGGATTGGAGATTAAAAAAAAAGATGTGATCTAAAACAGTCAATTATTTTAGATAGTTTTTATTTTCTACATCTCTTTACATATTGGCAATTTATCATGCATAGATTTATGAAAATTTGTTCCATTGATCCAGATTAAATTAAGTACTAAAAATTAAAACCAATTAGAAAAAATTATTATATAAAATAAAGTAAAAGCGACACACATTCGATCAATATTTATTTAGTAGAATAACACTTTACAAGCAAAATTATAAATACATAATATTATTATATCATATCACACATGCCATCTAATCTAATTACAAGCTAAAGTAGAATAATCCATCAAGCATTGTACAAGTAACTGAGCAAACGCCTTTTGTTTACCAATATTTGTACATACATACCATCTACAAGTGTCGTGCACAACCTGTTGGAGAAAGCATTCCACCATTTATTGAAAAACAAGGCCCAAAAAACCATCCAAAATGCAGCAAAGAATCCAAGCACCATGCTGATATAAAACTCTCTAGTGATGAGCTTGTCTGAATCAGCTGTGGCATTAGTTGGCTTCTCCTCTTGAGTTTCAGGACATTGCCTGGACAAAGGCGGCCCACATAATCTTGGATTTCCTAAATATGAGGAAGTTTCAAAAGTCTGCATGTGAGTGTCCCATGGAATTCTGCCACTCAAGTTGTTGAATGACAAGTTGAGAACTCCAAGGTGGCCCAGTTTGGAAAGAGAGGGAGGAACACCTCCAGAAAGCCTGTTTATGGAGAGATCCAGAAAGTTCAAGAGTTTAAGCTTATCGATATCACGAGGGATGGATCCCACCAGGTTGTTTCTTGAGAGATTCAACCCGACAAGGCCAATGAGGGTCGTGATTTCAGGCGGGATCTCTCCGATTAACTCATTGTTTGAAAGATCAATCATTTTCAGCAGTCCAAGAGTGCTAAAGTAAGTCTCGTCAATTCCTTTCCAAACTATAGAAGCACTGTCACCAAAATTGTGAACGAAAGTGCCTATCCTCATTGCAAAGGACTCATACTTGGAATAATCGGGATCTGTATCTGAACTCAGTAGAGTGAAGTTATTCATACATTTGGGGATAGTTCCTGTAATCTTGTTCAGGGAAATGTCCAGCACTTGGATGTTTGAAAGATGGCATAAGCTTGAAGTTAAACTACCATCAAACTTGTTGGATTTTAAGATTAGGACCCCCAGTTCTGAAATTCTCTCTCCCAACCAACTTGGTATAGTTCCACTGAATTCATTTTCTCCTAAATCCAGAACTCTCAATGCATTGCAATTCATCAACAACCTCGGAAATTCTCCTCTGAAGCTATTGTTCCGTAGATGTAGGGAGTAAACACGGCATGCCAAGTCATTTGTGGTCGGAATTTCAACCTCCCCAGAAAAATTATTGTTGGCCAAATTCACATAACCAATACTCAAAAGATTCATGAAACAATCTCGAGAAATCTCACCCGATAATTGGTTGTTCGAAAGATCAAGCAATATAAGCTTTACGTCTAAAAAATTGCAAAAATTAAGAATTGTACCCGAAAATCTATTTCTTGACAAATCTATGATATCCAAAAGAGGATGTAAAAGTGGCAATGAGCCAGTGAATTGGTTAGAACTCAAGTCTAATTCCATGAGTTGTATGAATAAAGATGACGAATTGGGAAGGACGCCATAGATATGATTATTCGACATATTCAAATGCATGCACTTCTGAATGTTGCCCCAAAACCAACCTGGAATTGTGTCGACAATTCCAGAACTAGAAATGTCAACAATTTCAAGTTGTTTTTGTGTTTGAAGCCATTTGGGGAAATTTGGGCCCAACTTACAATGTGCCAACATTAGCTCACGGAATTGAGAAGGAGATATCCAAGAAGGGTCAATCCTTATACTAACATTTAAGTTGGAAGATAAATCCAATGATCTTAACTTGGGAAGATTAGATAAATGGGCTTCAGTAATCACATCCTCTAACTGGTTATGACCGACAGCCAAATACTCCATCTTGAAGAGGTGGCCGATACTTTCTGTCAAACTTCCATTAAAATTATTTTCAGTTAGAATTAAGAGTGCCAATGATGGGGATGACGAAAGATTGGGTAGTCTTCCTGTAAACTTATTTGCGGACAAATCAAGATACTCAAGATTTGGAAGCCTTAAATTGGATTCTAAAATCGCCCCATTCAAAAGATTATACCCAAGATGCACGTCTCTTAGATTTGAGAATCTAGACATATTAGGAAAAGAGCCGCTTAATTCATTTTCACTCAAAGAGAGATGATGCAAGCTAGTGGAATCCCATAACCATGTCAGCAAATTTGATAGTTTTCCATTTAATTTGTTCACAGACAAATCTAAATGTGTCATGCTGCTTGAGTTTTTTAAAGGTTGTGGAAAATCTCCTAGTATTTGATTACGAGAAAGGTCAAGATATGAAAGACTAGTGAAATTTCCCAGGTTATGGAGAGTGCAGTTGAGATTGTTATCTTGGAGATTAAGATGGGAAAGTGACTTCAAATTACCCAAGGCATCAGGAATCCCTCCCTCAAGATTGTTATTGGAGGAATCAATGTAGGTAATGCTATTACTCATGTTAAGAAACCTAAGTAAAACACTAGAATCTTGAAAACTGTTACCA
Organism: Plectranthus barbatus; assembly: GCA_026898455.1. Classification (NCBI taxonomy): domain Eukaryota; kingdom Viridiplantae; phylum Streptophyta; class Magnoliopsida; order Lamiales; family Lamiaceae; genus Plectranthus; species Plectranthus barbatus. Next base: position 66,234 of record JAPKLW010000308.1, read on the forward strand.
GAGAGATCAAGAACCAAAAGAGAATTAGAAGTCGAAGAATTGAGTGAAGGGAATGAGAGAGGTGCAACAAGTTGACAATCGGACAAGTGTAGTTCTGTGAGTGAAGTGAGTTTGTCCAGCACTTGCAGCCATGTTGTGGATTCATCAAGATCTGCATAACTGAGGTCGAGATATTGAAGCGATGGAGAACCCAAAAGCCAATCAAGATTTGTGCCTGTTAGCAGCAGATTGCCACTGAGGTCAAGAAATTGTAGCTCAGATAGGTTCCCAATATGATGTGGGATGTGACCACCAAAATTAGAATGACTCATATTGAGGTGCCGTAGCTTGCTGAAGGAACCAATGAAGTTGGGGATTGTGGTTCGGTTAAAATCATTGAGACTGAGGTCTAGATATTGAAGATGAGACAGTTGAAGCAATGATGGGCTTATCTTACCTCTTAGAGGAGCAGCAGGATTTATACCATCAGGGGCGCTAAAGCGATAGAGCTCCGAAAGGACCGGAACAGACACGGGACCACGAAGATCAAGAGCAACAACATGGTTAGTGAGATTGTCACACACAACACCCTCCCATTCACAGCAGTTGGTGGTGGATTCCCAGCTCGAGAGTCGGCCATAATCATCGATCAGATCCGCCTTCAACTGGAGCAGAGCCATCTGCTCTCTTTTTCCACCCAAAATCGAATGGGATACACAGAAACTTTCAAACAATAATATGGAAAGCAGAAAGGTTTGGAGAATAGTGAGAGAATTTGTATTGATGATCATTTTGATGCACAAAACTAAGAGATATGATTATGATCATCTCATTAAATAATAATTTATTTTTGGGCAGGTCAATATCACCATTGCTCTCTCATTTAACAATCTTCCACAAAGATGTATGGATTTCTACTGAGCGTGGCTTGACTTGACCGATGACTTCGTAGTCGAACTGATTAATTAATATCTAAGACTTGCGAAGACACAACCCAATTCACACGCGTCAAAAAGTAAATATATATGATTGAACAAACACTGCTATCAATAATTTTAAAAATTCTAGACAATTCAATCAAAATTTATTCATATTAATACAAGTTATGTCAATTATATTTCATTAACGTATGAAGGTACTCAAATACATATGAAACTTTAGTCAGTTTAATTTCTCTAAAATATAAGTAGATTTGTTTCTTTTAAACAATTCAATTGATTTGTAGTTTTTTAGGAAAAACCACACCCATTATTCCAACTTATTTAAGACTACAAATGGATCAATTTCTTTGAATTTTCATTGGAGAATTTTCATATACCTAAGGGATCTATAGTCTATATCCCTACGTGAAAGAAAAAAATTAAGAATATTGACAAACCTGAAAATATACTTAAACAGGGAAAATGGTTCATCCGTTCATAAAAAGACTTTATCGATTAAAAGCTTTACCCTTAAAAAAAAAAAATATATATATATATATATATATATATAGGGAGCGGATCCAGTGAGAAAAACCTTAACGTGAGAAAATGAGAAAGATGCTTGATTGCATTCATGATATTGCTTGATTGTATTCAGGTTATTGCTTGATTACAATGTTGTTTGATTGTGCTTTAGTTGTTGCTTGATTTTTTTTGTTGTTTGATTGTGTTTTAATTGTTGCTTGATTAAATATCAATCATTGATTTTTTTAGATCTGATGGACATGATTCATTCTTTTTTCTCACATGAAGATTTTTTTTTACATGATCACTCCTCTATATATATATATATATATATATATGTGTGTGTGTGTGTGTGTGTGTGTGTGTATATATAGAGAACCACTCCCCAGATGTTACCTACAGACCTCATTTAGCGGTGCATTATCTAGATAAGCTAACTACATTATCTAGGCAATATATGGTACATTACGAAGATAATGTAGCACATTATTTGCATTACATTATCTATTACAATTTGTACATTATCTTTCGTAATGTACCATATATTGCCTAGATAATGTAGTTAGTTTGTCTAGATAATGCACCGCCAAATGAGGTCTGTAGGTAACATCTGGGGAGTGGTTAACATATGATTACAACTCTATATATACATAAATATATATATATATATATATATATATATATATATATATATATTTTGAGGAATATCACATTGTTATTTGCACCTATCATTTTCGATTTCAAACAATAATTTAGTCTTCTCGGTTCTTCTATAACCCTGTGCTAAAAAAAGACAGAAATAAGAGGGCCCAATAGAAAATGTGGTGAGATATCCATGAGTGAATCCAACCACAATGACTAAACGGATAATCTTCGTGAATATGAAGACTAGGGGGTCCTATGGAAAATGTGGAAAGATCTACAAAAATCGATTTATTATCTTCAACATATACTTGCTAATTACTTAATACTTCCTCCGTCCCATTATATTAGGCATGTATTTCTTTTTAGTCCGTTCCATTTATTAGACACATTTTCAAAAATGAAAAAAATTTACAAATCCTAATTAAAATTAACTTTACCTTAATTTATCTTCCTACCCCCACTAAAATCTTAAATTTCTACCCTACCCCTCTAGAACCCTAAATCTCCACCCCTCAACAATTTTGAACTCGCCTCCATCCACGGCGCCTCTCTCTCTCGTCCCCCTCTCTCACCCCATCTTCTTCCTCCACCACCACCATCTACTACTGCCTCCGCTTGCGCCTCCCTCCCGGCCCCCGAGCCTAGCCTGTTGTCGGCAACCACTGCCACGTTAAGCCCCTGCAATTCCACCGGTTCGCTGAGTGAGCGCGCTCATACGGCCCCATCATTTCCGTCTAGTTCGGCTCCACCCTCAACGTGGTCGTTTCCAGCTCCGACCTCGCCAAGGAGAAGGACCAGCAGCTCGCCGATCGCTACCGCAGCCGCACCGTCACCAAGCTCATACGACTGCACTATCCCTGGTTTGTCTGTCTACTTTAGGAATCTGATAAAGTTTATACGACTTGAATTTTTTCGAAATGCTTGTAGATTCGGATTAATTTCAGTCGAATTGCATTAATTTGATGTTAATGGCATTTTCTTGCTAGAAAGCGAGGTTTCTGCGAGAGGAATTTGCAGTTTGTTTTTAGAAAGACCAAGAATCTATTCAGAAACAAAACATCTCACAAACCAAGATCGAGTTGTTGCAGATGAAGACTTTTCGTAATGGTTATTGTGCCAACTCCCTCCGTGCCTAATATAACTAGGGGTGTAAATGAGTCGAGCTACTCGTGAGCTACTCGGAGATCGACTCGAAAAAAGCTCGATCGTTCGATCGTTTAACAAACGAATCGAGCTCGAGCTTCGAGTCGAGCTTGAGCTCGAATGTGTTCGGTTTGCCAGGCTCGCAAGCATGTTCGAGCTCAAATCGAGCTCGATCTCGAACATGTTCGCGAGCAGGCTCGTGAATAGGCTCGTTTAAGAGATCGCGAGTATGCTCGTTAATAAGCTCGTGAATAGGCTCGTTTTAATTAAATTTTAATATTTATATATTTTTCTATTTCTATACTTTTTATTGTTATATAATTGTATTTCATATTTGTTTGATAATACTATAGCTATATGTCTATAAATAACAATAATATTGTAACGCCCCCAACTGACCTTCCCAATTTGGGGTCGCGTCACATTGATGATTCAGGATTTTATCAAACATTTCCAAAATCAAATATATAAATGAGCGGAAGATTTAGAGTAAATAGGAAAGATGTTTAAGAACAACAACAGTTATACTTCGAGTCATAAGTTTAAGTAAAAGCATTCAAAAAGTATTCAAAGACCGGGAAGGATAAATCAGAGAGTGTAGCAGCGTGTGTGTAACGTGGCGGAGATGTGCATATGAAGATGCATATCTCAGGATCTATGAGTTTACAAAGTACTTTGCTTCGCCTGTTTACACTCCTGCTCGCCCATCCTTGCCGCTCAACCTGCGTATTTTAGAAATAATACGAGGGGCTGAGTACTAATGTACCCAATGAGAAACATGCCCGAAAACATACATTATATAGGAGATGTGCTATGCAACTCACACAGATAGGCACAGGGTTTTGTTGAAAGGACTGTGCTATCTAAATCATTTTATTTTGCACGCGTGCTATTTATATGTTATTGTATCTGTTTTAGTGTTGTAACTGGAAGTTGGCCGACTTCCAAGTTACGATGTTCAGTCAGGAATGCAAACGCACTCAACCTACTGTCATCAGAGTGCACTAGTCTTAGTAATCCATTTTGAGACCCGATCGTTAAAATATAATTATCTGGAGGCTAACCACCTCATTCAACATTTCATGGGGACGGTTCACCCAATTCAATCACGTATACAGGGACTTCAACCCCAATTTACTGAATGAGTTCTAGCACAGTCACAAGTACCTGGTTCTAAACTCATTAGTTATTCTCTCTGTCGATGGGAATCGATAGAGGTCAGATACAATAGCACAAAACATGCATAGCAACCTCAGTTTTAAATAAAGCAGTTTTAACACATTTTGAAAAGAAATACACGTTTGATTTTGTATTGAAATAGTTTCCCCTGATGATTGTCTTAAGGTTTAGATGTTTTACTGCTAGGTTGAGCTCAACTGGTCCTTGCTCTCAAACTCCTACAAATAATTAGGAAACCCACGTTAGATTGGACAATCTAGGATGATAAGATCTAAGCTACTAACAATAGGAACTCGAACAGAAAGTAGATCGGACAAAGAATAAAATCATTCCAAATGTGAGCCTCTGTGTCGACTGACAGGGTTCTGTGTCGGTCGACACAGCCCTCAGTCGACACGGCCCTGGCCAGTTGATATGCTCCTGTCGACTTGTGTTCTGTCGATCGACACAACATGTGTCATTCGAAACAAATCTATGTCGATTAACACGATTGTGTCGATCCTCTCTGTCGATTGAGTTTCTATCGACTCACCATGTCGACCATCCCTGTCGATCGACACAACCTGTGTCGATCGACACAAGTTGTCGACTTCCTCTTCTCAACAGTAGCCTCTGTGTCGATCGACAGACTCCTGTGTCGATCGACAGACTCCTGTGTCGATCGACACAGATCATCTCCTTCGCGAACTTCGCCGGAAAACCTGCAACTGCGACGGAAATGCCTCTCTACACCTCCAATGAAACATGCAATTACATATCTAGACTCCCCGAACCACAAGGAACACGAATATCAACTTGAAAACTCGATGAAAGGCCAAAAATGAAGGTTAAACGGAAGCTCACCGGAGGAGGGTTATGGGCAACGGCGGCGACGATTTTCGGCGGTAAACTCGACTCTCTTGACATCCAAATACTCCCTACAATGACAGGAACACGTTCCAATCAACCAATTTTGTGTTTGTAACCGATTAAACGAGTTATAATTTCTTGAAAATCACTCACCCCAAAATCCGGCGACTAAACTTCTCTCTTCAATATCTCCGTCGATACTCCACTCCACGGCATCTACGTTATATCAAATCGAAGCTCGCAGAAAAGGCTACACGGAGGTGGTGGTGGTTTGCTCGGGGGTCGCCGGAGCTGGCCGGGAACAGGGCTGACGGGTTTAGGTGTTGGGAGTGGGTTTCTTGCTCTCTCTCTCTCACTCTTTCTCTCTCTAAGATATATCATAAGGTGTAAAAAGGTAGGAGTTATAATTCCCTTCCTATTTATGAAAATGCTAATGTATATAATATACATGTATCTATATACATATTCCACACAATTCTATATAAGTCAATAATCCCAATTAATTTCCTAAATTCCAAGGTTCATAATCCATGGATTGTTCCACCTCAATTTAAAATAAATCTTGGAAATTCCTTCAAGATTAATAATAACCAAGCTCAATATAAACATTAATTCTCCAACCATAAATCAATAATATCTGATTGCTTCTCGATTGGAAATTCTCTCTTCATTAAATCCCGAAAATGATTACATGGTTAATTAATACACGGGGTGTTACATCCCCTCACCCTTATAAAATTTTCGTCCCGAAAATTACAAAGCTTCGAACAGTTCGGAATATTTCTCTCTCATCTTGTCTTCCAGCTCCCAGGTTGCTTCCTCACTCCCATGGTGATTCCAAAGCACCTTCACAAGCGGAATCGACTTGTTCCTTAATTCCTGAATCTTGCGGTCCAAAATCGCTTCTGGTTGCTCTTCATATCTCAAATCCGGACTCAGGATCACCTCCTCTTGTCGAATCACGTGCTTAGGATCATAGACGTACTTTCTCAGTTGAGACACGTGAAATACATGATGAATATTACCCATACTCGGGGGTAATGCTAATCTGTATGCTACTGAACCAATGCGCTCCAAGATCTCATATGGTCCCAAGTAGCGCGGTCTTAGTTTACCCTTAATTCCAAAATGCACTACTCCTCTGGTAGGTGAAACTTTGAGGAATACCTTATCCCCGACTTCAAAACACAACTCAGCCCTCCTTGAGTCGGCATAAGACTTCTGTCTACTCTGCACTTCCCTGATCCTTTCTCATACCTGTCGGACGATCTCAATCATCTCGCTCATGGCATCTGGTCCAACAACTTTTTGTTCCCCTACCTCATCCCAATACAGAGGTGAACGACACTTCCTCCCATACAGAACTTCGTATGGAGCCATTCCGATTGTTGTCTGATAACTATTATTATAAGCAAACTCAATCAGGGGCAAAATTGACTCTCAACTGTTTCCTTGATCTAGGACGACTGTTCTCAGCATGTCTTCTAGAGTTTGAATGGTCCTTTCAGATTGACCATCTGATTGAGGGTGAAATGGCGTACTGAAATTTAGGTGAGACCCTAATTCCTGTTGTAAACTCATCCAAAATCGAGACGTGAACTTCGCATCTCTGTCAGACGTAATAGATTTCGGCACTCCGTGCAATCTGACTATCTCCCGAATATAAATCTGAGCTAGCTTGTCTGATCCATAATTTACCTTGGTCGGTAAAAAGTGAGCACTCTTCGTTAGACGATCCACAACTACCCATATCAATGTATTCCCTTTCTGTGATCTCGGCAATCCCGTCACAAAATCCATGGTGATATGTTCCCATTTCAATTCAGGGATGTCTAACGGTTGCAACTTCTCATACGGCCGTTGATGTAACGCCTTAACCTGCTGGCATACTAAACATTTCTCTACGTACAAAGCGACATCTTTCTTCATACCATCCCACCAGTACCTGGTTTTCAAATCTCGATGCATTTTGGTACTTCCTGGGTGAGCGGTATACGGCGTATCATGAGCTTCACTCAAGATCTCATTCCTTAATTTCTCCTCGTTTGGTACCAAGATTCTATCTCAACGCACTATCTGGTGCCTCTCGGTATTCTCCCACTGGCTTGACCTTCAGCTTTTGACGCATCTTCTCAATCTCTGCGTCTATTCTATGTGCCTCAATGATTCTTCCTCTTAAATCCGGCACTACTACCAAAATTGCTAAATCACATCTCCCCCTCTCCGAAGGCGATATCACCTCTAAACTTAGTTTCTCAAATTCCCTAATCAGTCTACCTTCTCTCGTGAGCATACAACCTAGCTGAGCTTCTCCTTTTCTGCTCAAGGCGTCGGCCACTGAATTTGCCTTGCTTGGGTGATAATTGATGGTCAAATCGTAATCATTCACCAGCTCTAACCATCTCCTCTGCCTCATATTCAAATTCTTTTGTTCGAAGAAATACTTCAAACTCTTGTGATCCGTGAATATGGCACACTTCACGCCATAGAGATAGTGTCTCCAAATCTTCAGCGCATGAATCACGGCTGCTAACTCTAAGTCATGGGTCGGATAATTCACCTCATGCGGTCTTAATTGCCTTGACGCATAAGCTATCACCTTACCGTCTTGCATTAGTACACATCCTAGTCCATTCTTCGAAGCGTCGGTATATACCTCAAAATTCTTATCCGCTTCTGGCACTGCCAACACTGGCGCGGTTGTTAACAACTGCTTCAATCTCTGGAAGCTCTCTTCACAATCCTCTGACCACACAAACTTCGCACCCTTCTGAAGTAACTGAGTCATAGGCTTCGCGATCTTTGAGAAGCCTTCAATGAATCTTCTGTAATAACAGGCTAGACCTAGAAAACTGCGAATCTCATTCGGCGTAGTTGGTGATTTCCAGTTCGTCACTGCCTGAATCTTAGCTGGATCCACCTTGATTCCATCAGCCGAAATAATGTGACCCAAGAACGTCACTTCTCTCAGCCAAAATTCACACTTGCTGAACTTGGCATACAGTTTCTCATCTCTTAGGGTTTGTAATACTGTCCTCAGATGTTGCTCATGCTCCACTTCACTCTTCGAGTATATCAGAATATCATCGATAAATACCAATACAAAGCTATCGAGGTATGGATGAAATACTCAATTCGTTAAGTCCATGAACACTGCAGGAGCATTAGTGAGTCCAAACGGCATTACTACGAACTCGTAGTGACCGTATCTAGTCCTGAATGTTGTCTTCGGAATGTCCTCCTTCTGGATCTTCAGCTGATGATACCCTGATCGAAGGTCGATCTTAGAGAATACTTTTGCTCCATTGAGCTGATCAAACAGATCATCAATTCTCAGTAACGGGTATCTGTTCTTCAGTGTTAACTAGTTCAGTTCTCTATAATCAATGCACATACGCATGGATCCGTCCTTCTTCTTCACAAATAGGATTGGTGCACCACATGGTGACACACTGGGCCTAATATACCCCATATCCAGCAGTTCTTGAAGTTGGACCTTCAGTTCTTGCAATTTCTTCGGGGCCATACGGTACGGTGCTTTCGAAATTGGTGCCGCTCCGGGTTCCAAATCAATTGTGAATTCTACTTGTCTGTCTGGTGGCAACCCCGATAGTTCCTTCGAAAACACGTCCTCGAACTCTCTCACTATTGGCACATCTTGCACTGTTAACTCTGGTTTCTCTTCCCCTTCCAGATATACCATAAAGGCTTGGTTTCCTGTCTTACTCAATAACCTTGTTGCTTGCATGGCTGATATTACAGGCACTCTCTGCCTCCTTCTAAATTCGTGCACAAATGCTTCTTCATTCCCTTACTGTGGAATGATCACTCTCCTCTCGCGACATAAGATCGTTGCCTTGTTCTCTGACAGCCAATCCATTCCTAGGATTATATCCACATCATGAATATCCAGTACATTCAGTTCTCTTACTTGAATCTCGTTCTCGTTCAACTTGATTTTCAAGTCTCGGCATACTAAAGTAGAAATAGCGGTTTCTCCTGAAGGTATTGCTACGTTCAAGTCATGACTATTCTTCTCTACCTTAAGTTCTAGTGCTTCGACACATGCAGATGATATGAACGTATGCGATGCTCCAGTATCAAATAACACCATGACAGGTATATCATTAATGCATCCCATACCTGCCAGGTTTCCGTCATCCTGGTTTCCATCCAAGGCGTAGGCTCGACCTATCATTTGTTGCTCATCACCACCCTGCTGATTTCCCTCTTGGTTCCTGGGTGGGACTTGATTGCCCTGCCGACCTCCTCCTCGGTATCCGGCGTTGCCTCTCCACGGCTGGCGGTGTCCTCTGATGGCTCTCAGATGTTGGTTAGCAGGCCTCTAAAAATTTTGTTGATTTCCACCCTGGGCCTGCTGCATTGGACAACGGTTGTAGTAGTGACCCTGACCTCCGCAGTTAAAACATCTAAGTGCGTTCCCTTGGCAATCTGTGGTATGTCTCCTGCCACACCTTTGACAGTTCTGCGGGCCTCCTTGGTCACGCCTCTGAGCCTGCTGGGGATTGTATCTCTGAAAGTTCTGCTGATCACGCCTTCCCTGGAAGTTCTGTTGCCGGCCTTGGTCATGGCGCTTCTGGCTGCCTTGACCTTGCACAAACTGCCTCTGCGGTTCCTCCCATTTCCTTTTTTTTAATTGGAGCTGGGACCTGTACTTCCTGTGCTCCCCATTCCGGCATTTTTTTCATGTTCTTGGACGTCTCAATGTCCAAAGCGTTGCTCAGCAGCTCTTGGTAGCTCAGTCCCTTCATGGTCGCCAGTTGCGTGCGGATATCTTCACACAAACCATCTCTGAACTTTTCTGCCATCTTCTGTGGCGTGTCCGCCAGATGCGGCGCCATCTGGAGTAGCTCACCGAACTTGGTGTCGTACTCCTCCACTGACAGTTTCCCTTGTTTAAATAGGAAGAATTCCACCGCCCTTTCCTTCCGATATTGCTTTGGGACGTACTTCTCGAACAGGGCCTCCTTGAATCTCTCCCAGCTCAGATGATCTCTCTCTGCTGGTGCGACCGACTTCACATAGGTTTCCCACCAACGGTCTGCCTTCCCTTTCAGTTGGTAGGACATGCAATTGATCTTCTCTGATTCAGAGCACCTCATGTGCTTGAAAATCTTCTCAAGCTCTCTGACCCAGTCTTCTGTAGCTGCTGGACCTCCTGTCCCGTCAAATGTTGGGGGTTGCTGCTTTCGGAAGGTCTCCACCCACTTGACTGAGGAGATCTCAGGTGCTCCTCCATGCTGTGGTGGAATATGACCGCGTGGCGCTACTGCACTGTCTTCATCAGACACTAGATCGTACTCTTCATAGTCTTGATTAACAGGCACTTCTTCCCAGTTCTGGTTCTCAACCTCATTCTGTGGGTTCAATCTCCCACGACCTCTGCCTCTCTGGCCTCTGCCTCGGCCTCGACCACGGCCTCTGCCTCGGCCGCGTCCTCTACCTCTGCCCTGACCTATAAACTCCATTACCTTTCTGCAAAACAATACAATGATTATAACACAATACCCTCAATACAACAATATTCACCTTATCCTTGATCCATAAGATCCATTAAGTACTCATTCAAAACTTTTCAAACAATCAATCTCCATCACTCAAACCCAAAGACTTTCAAATAACGAAATCGTTAAATATCCGAACAAATCTAGCATACCACAATTCCCAATACATCAAGGAAAACAATACATGAAATAGCAAGGTTCAACAACAACTAAATCTTAGTCTCTCTCCAGAACATAATCATAAATAGAGTACAACAAGGCATCAAGATGTCTAAATCCGAATAATAAGCAATCAAGATCAAATCCATACAACTCTCACTCGGATCCCTCAGACGGATCCTCCTCTTCCTCCTCATCATCATCCTCCATCTTCATCGGCATTTTACCCTTGTCCTGAGCTGCCACCTTCCTACCCCGGCTGCTCTCAGTATCGCTGGATAGACAGATCGGCGCCTGTCTCGTCCCATAGCCATAGGCAGTCCCATGGCCTCCAAACATATCCTCGTATCCACTAGTGGTCTGCCTCGGCCACATCTCGACACTATCCCAACCGTAATCATATGTCGGCTTGGCCCCGCTAGGCCCTCCCAAATCCTGTTGTGGCTGCTGAACCGATGGTGCTGGCAGATCGTATCCTCTGAATGGTAAAGTCGTATCCTGATATCCGAATGGTAAGATCGGATCCTGCTGCGGCTGTGGATACTGAACTGACGTCGTAGAAAAATCACACCACGCGTATGGGTCATAAGCTCCCTCCTACTGTAACCCGGGCTGGGGTGACGCGTAAGCTTGTTTGTGCTATTATATCTGTCCTCTATCGTTTCCCATCGACAAGAGAGAATAATAAATGAGTTTGGAATCAGGTTCTCATAACTGCGCTAGAACTCATTTAGTAGTATGGAGTAGCGACTCCATATGATTGGGATTTTGAAGATATAAGGTGGAAATTGTTGTACTTGAATGTGGGAATTGTGGATATGGAGAATTTGATTGATGATATTAAACGATCGGGTCTCAAAATGGATTGCTGAGACTAGTGCACTTAGATGACAGTAGGTTGAGTGTGTTTACATTCCTTACTGATCATCGTAACTTGGAAGTCGGCCAACTTCCAGTTACAACACTGAAACAGATATAATAACATGTAAATAGCACGTGCGTGAAAATAAAATGTTTTGGCTTGCACGGTTCCTTTCAACAAAACCCCGTGTATAGCTGTGTGAGTGCATAGCATGTTTCCTATATAAATGTATGTTTTCGGGCATGTTTCTCATTGGGTACGTAAGTACTCAGCCCCTTGCGTTCTTTCTAAAACGTGCAGGTTAAGCAGCAAAGATGGGCGAGCAGGGGTGTAAACAGGCATCTTGAAGTGGTTTGAAGTTTAGATCCTGAGATATGTATCCTCATATGCATATCTCCGCCACGTTTCACACTACGCTGCACCGCTCTCTATTTTATTCCTTCCTATTTTAAAAATGTTCAAGCAACTGAATTTCTGTTTGATAATCTGACTTGAAGTACAACTTCCACTGTTTGACTATCTTTTATTTAAATGCAAATCTTTCACTTATTTATTTTGAGAAAATGTTGATAAAACCTGAAACATCAATGTAACGTGGCCTCATATTGGGAAGGTCAGATGGGGGCGTTACATATAATTCTTCAGTTCGATAGATAGCAAGATTAAACAAAATCTGGAACTTGCATGCACGATTCCCTATTCGACACCCAAAAAATCTAAACCTACATGCAAAGCTTTAATCAAGAAATCCAAAAAAAAAAAAAAAACACAATAATCTTATTTTCCTTTATGATTATCCATTGTATAGAAAGTATGTAAATCAGTCCAATAATTGTGTTGCTTCCATATAAACATTCAAGGCTAGTATAAAACATGAAGAGTGAAGACATTTGTCTCTCTCTGGATTCTGGGAGAAAAAACACAATAATCTTATTTTCTAAGTCAGATCACCAAAAAGTACTCTTTCAATCCGTTACGAAATATTCACGAAATAACACAATATATGGTACATTAAGAAGATAATGTAGTACATTATTTGCATTACATTATCTATTACAATTTGTACATTATCTTTCGTAATGTACCATATATTGCCTAGATAATGTAGTTAGCTTGTCTAGATAATGCACCGCCAAATGAGGTCTGTAGCCTATAGGTAACATCTGGGGAGTGGTTAACATATGATTACAACTCTATGCGGCTATGTGCAAAAGAGAAGGAAATTAAAGATATCAAATCCCACAAATATGTTAACAAGAAGATAGGAATATCTACACCAATATTATGCATGCATGCTGCCTATCTCCTCAGATATGCAAGATATGATTTTCAATTTCAACACCCCCTCAAGTTGGCAGGTGAAGATCAAGAACCCCCAACTTGGCAAACAAATATTGAAGTCGATCCGACCCGAGCGCCTTAGTAAACATGTCCGCAGTTTGTTATGCGGTATCGATATCGCAAGGCTCTATTTCTTTGGACTCAACTCGTTCACGAACAAAAAACAATTCATCTCAACATGTTTTGTTCGCTCATAAAAAATAGGATTCCTCGCAATATGCCGTGCTGCTTGATTATCGCAAGATACGGTCCTGCGTCTAGATGTATTTGTCTTGGTTTTGACAAGAATTGGCTGAGGAGACTGGTGACATACTGCAAATCCGGTCTAGTGATTGTGAGATAAATCAACCTATACCAATCAGCCGTCGAAAGCTATGAGGATCAACCAAAGGACTATCATCATTATCATCTAGACGTGCATTTTGCTCCATAGGTATAGCGCTAGGTCGACATCCTTCCATTCCACTATCTTTTAGGATGTCAAGAGCATACTTCTGCTGTGTCAAGAACATACCTTTACCTGACCTTTAAATGAAGCAATTTTATTGGACCTGTTAATTTACATTAAATTAATGTAATTTAAAACTTATCACCATTTGACTATCTTATCCTCTCTCTCTCTCTCTGTAATTGATTGCCAATAATTACACAGTTTTCTAAATTCTTTTTCTACTTGACTATTGATATTCCCAATACTATCTAATTAATTTATATAAATACCATAATATTCAATTAAAATAAAACATATCATATATGTATATATTGCATGACATCACAATTAATAATTGTCTAATGTATAATTAGCTTGTATCATATATGAATACTTAATAAATATGTTAACAAATCCATAATCAATAATCATCATATTTAAAATAATTGAAGATTGAACTTCTTTAAATTTATGCATATAGATGGGGAAATTTTAACTAAAAGAAAATCAAATCATATAGCAAACAAATTAAGTTTATGGATGTGAAAGAGCATTGATGCTGATAATGTTAGATTGAAAAAATAATATGGATATGATACATAATGTTAGAGTATTTTTTAAGTTATGCTAATGATATAGATATATTTATAACCATTTAATTAGATATGAAATATACATATTTAATTATCCTTATATTTTAACAAATCTAAATATGAGCTTATGATTTGAATAGACAGCGGAGACTTAATTTCAATTTTATATTATAGGGTAATTAATATATTATTTCATCTCAATTAAGCATTACTAATTATTTTCTATGAATATATTGTTCCGTTAAATCTAAAATAATTGTTACTAATAATTTTAATTTATAATATAGTATTATTCCTATGTTGTCATATCTCTGATTAAATCTTACTCCATCTGTTCCATTGAAGTAGTCTCATTTTTCTTTTTTGTCTGTCCCATAGAATTGTCCCATTTTCCTAAAATGACAAATTTTTTCACATTCACCAATAAAATATTAATTCCACTACACTCACAACCCTTAATTCTAGTGCCGAAAAGAAATGAGACTACTTTACCGGGACGGAGGGAGTATATTGTAAGAATAGTGTTGAGTTGAATCTTAGTATAAGGACTTCTAATTTCAATCTTATATTACTATAATATTAGATTTACTTCGTCCCATTTTAAAGTAAGTTTTATTACTTTATAATTATTTGTATTTTATTATACAAATAATTATTTTAGAACATTAAATGTATAACCCATGTGTATTAATATCACGTTGTAGTATATAAATGAGATAATAAATCATAACATTCAAGAATAATGTATAATATCATATTTCTAAGCTATATTTTTGTTTTATACCGTATGTGCTGCCATAACTCATATGAAGAAACATTTTATATCATAATGTCTTGTTATTTGGTATATTTCCACGTGTATTGTATTGTGTATTAGTTATTTTATTTTATACCATAATGTAATTCTATAATTCAACGATAATAATTTGTTTTATGTCTATATTTAATATTTTACTGTGTTACATTTTAATATTTATCATGTATGAGTATTAACTAATTTACTTTATAGAGCTATGTGTTATTACTAGAGATGAGCTTGAGTCAAACCGACTCGCAAGCTACTCGAGATCGACTTGAAAAAACTCAAAATCGACTCAATAACAATAGAGTTCGAGCTCGAGCTACTCGAATAGTTGTTGAACTTGAGCTTCATGACACTTGATTTGATAGGCTCACGAGCCTTGTCGAGCTCAAGCTTAACTTTAGCCGGAGTTAAGATTATTTGAGCTAGGTTCACGAGTTTTATCGAGCTTGATATAATTTAAATCTTTCTTGTCAAAATTTAAAATATATTAAAAAATCTAGCTCCGAGTTGAGTTTGACAAATTTGACATAGAATCGAACTCGCGTTTGAAAATTAAAGCTCGATAAAATTGAGCTCTTGCATAGAATTTTCGAGTTGAGCTCGAACTCGAGCTTGGTCATACTTGACACGACTTGGCTCGTGATCATCCGTAGTTATTACAATATCAAGTTGTATATTGACAATTTTGTTTAATCTACATTTTTAGTTTTACTGAATTGATATATATATATATATATATATATATATATATATATATATATAGTTAGATGTATAATATTGAGAATAATTTTACTTTTATTAAATTTGTGGATTTTCACACATTTTCAAAATTAATTTTAAAATATATCAATTTATGTGTACTTTGATTTTCACTATAAATTAGATTAAACTTAATATATATGTTCTCAGTTCATGCTAATTCAAAAGATATCATAAAAGGTGGATACAATTTTTATAATATTGCTTATATAGTTTTGATTATGAGAAATTCAGAAATATGAAACAACTTGTATTCCAATGTTGGTTGCAATTAATTTAATTGAGATTAGATACAACATTAATTTAATGTAATAAATAATTAAATTTTTTAACATTAAATTGATATCATGTGTATTATATAGTATATACATTCAAGACAATTAATTACTTATTGTGGCCAAACAATTTTCGTGTATTGATTAGGAGAATAAATCTATATATATATATATATATATTGAAACAAAACCCGGGATAAATATGTAAAATACCGTAAAATAACTAAAATATAGTTGATATAATAACCATAAAATAACTAAAATACATATATAAATATGGTGTAATAGATATTCCTAAATCTTTTCACTTTCTTTTTAAATTTTTAATGATATGCCCATATTTTTTTTCTATTTAGTTATTTATAATGTACAAATTATTTAAATCAATCAATATATTAGTAAAATTCTAATTAATTTGGTTTTTTATTTTCCATCCGTTCTTTTCGTTAATTTTTACACTAAAATTAACGCACTAACTTATTTAACTCAACTAATAATAAAATTTTATTTTTTTAATTCACAAATCAATTTAATTATTCATAACCTAATAACTATATTCTTCAAATATAGTCAAATTTAAACAATATTGAGATATTGATATTTTTTGAAACTTTTTAGATTTAATATATACTAGTATTACACCAGTGCGTTGCACCACCGGAGCATTTGTATATTTAGAATTTACAGGAAAAACTCTTAATAAATTCTTAAACCAAAATAGAGAACTTTGTAATAATTTATTTCATTTAGATAATTATATCCTAATATTTAGTCATGCAAGTATGGATTCCCAAATGATAGATCCATAAGACTAACCCTGCAGTACCTGCAGAAACACGGGTACCTTTAGTCTAACCTTATTTGTTTTGCAGGTACAAGGTCACCAAAGTCAGCTCAAAAAGAAGAAAAGAGCATGAATTTTGGACAGTGAATGTTCTGCCCACATGACCGGAGAAAGAAATCTCCTTTCAAAACTGAAGATGTCAAGACTACTAGTAAGTTTTGGAGATGACTCAAAAGGAAGAGTAATCGGCAAAGGATGCTTAGAGTGCAATGGAATCACCATCAACAACGTAACCTTAGTCACCAATCTCAACTACAACCTGCTGAGTGTCAGTCAGCTTATCCAATCTGGGTATGAGGTGATTTTTGCCGAAGGACATGGATGATATTTTCTTTTGCCATCACTTTTGAAGTTTGGGACATCAATTTTCTCCTTGCCTTTCTTCTCACTAAATTGCTACCCTCTTGCCTCATTGATCTTCTTTGCTCTTGAGCTTGAAAAACATGAACAAGTTCACTCAAGGAAACGTTGGATAAATATTTTGAGTCTTCAAGAGAGGAAATCTTTCAAGCATACTTACAAGCACATTCTTTATAACTCTCTTTTTAGTTAAGTCTTCTCCAAGAAGTCTAAT
Organism: Plectranthus barbatus; assembly: GCA_026898455.1. Classification (NCBI taxonomy): domain Eukaryota; kingdom Viridiplantae; phylum Streptophyta; class Magnoliopsida; order Lamiales; family Lamiaceae; genus Plectranthus; species Plectranthus barbatus. The sequence goes on from JAPKLW010000308.1 coordinate 83,641, forward strand.
TTTGTTAACAACTTCCATGAGTCGATCGACATACTCATTAATTGAATCATGGTCTTTCATTCTCAACACTTAAAGTTCTCTCTTCAGTTTGCATCTCCCTTGTTCTATCTCTCCCCATAAACATCTCCTTAAGTTTATCCCAAGCTTCTTTTGGAGTTTCACGGGTCATAATCCTTGTAAAGATGATATCTCTAACATCAACATGAATGAATGACAAAGTTTTTGGAGCTTTGGTTTCTTCTTCATCATGAGCCCTAATTTGGTTGAGCGTTGGTTTATTTCCTAGAGGTGGAACTTCCCTAATCCGTCTCAATCCATTGCCACAAACTGAGACCTCTCAAGTGAGTTTTCATTTTTACAGCCCACATTTGATAATTGTCACAATTAAAGGTTGGGGTGAAAGACTTGAAGAGTTTCTGGTTGTCACGAGAGAGAAAAAATTGTATGTTTTTTTGAAGGAAGCTTGAGTGATTTTTTTCAGTTGACACTCACAGCCCGTAAGATCATCTATGCTCTAGATACCATGAACAAATTTGAGAAAAACATTATTTGGATTGTATAAAGAAAGAAAAAACAAAAGGGAGAAAATTGCACATAAAAATATATTTCATTCATATTGCAAAAAGAGTATTATATACATTGAGAGTCTTCTCAGTGAAGCTTTTAATCTCCACCATTAATTTTTCTATCACATCACTGCACAATATTCAAAGTATATCAAAAGTCTAAGAACTCAGTGGTATACATTACAACTTGTTGCATCACTCACCAACTTGCAGTTACGATTTACAACTTGTTGTATTAATCACAATTTGTATTAGCTAGTAACTTACTAACTTAACAACTCCCATTTGTAAGTTACCAGTTAGTAATTTGTCACCTTACTGACAACAATCAATTGCTAATTATCAAAAAAGAAATCTATATAATATATGAAAAGAAAATAGTTAAGATGTAACCGTTCCGCCAAAATTTTATTTATTTTTTTATTTGATTTTTATTTATCCTATATAAAAAATAATAATAAAAAATATAACAAATTCTATTTATTATTTTTTCTTTAAAATATTATATATCACTAATTTGTTATATATACTATTTTCAAAATAATATATATATATATATATATATATATATATATCAAAATCTTACTTCATTTTTTATTTTTATTTGATGTTTATTTATCCTATTATAATATATGTATAAATACAATAAATAATAATAAAAATATAATAAATTTTATTTATTATTTTTTTTAAAATATTATATATCACCAATTTGTTATATATACCATTTTTTAAATAATATATATATATATATATATATATATAATATCTTTTATGAGATAATATTTAAATCAAATTCAATAAATTTTATGTTTTATATACTTTTACTTATTTTATTAAACTTATATATATGGTTTGACGTATAATATAGAAATAAATTATATTATAATATGTTAAATATGATATTGATGAATAAGAATTAAACACATTAAGAATCGCTAAAAAAATAATAATTAAATTGCAATTGTTAATTGTATCTTAATATCATAAAATAAGACATCACGCATAGTGCGGATGTAAATCATCACATCACATTAATTTTATTTTACTTGAGATATGTCATTTTCCAGTAAAACATTACATTTTCACTATTTTATCTTATTTATATTTTAAAACAATACAAGTATAATGCTAAAGTAGATATAAATATAATTTTTGATAGATTAATTTTGTAAAACAAACTTTCATTTTTATAAGTTTTGTGTATTATTTATTTGCTTACGTTTTTATCAAATAATTATGACATATTACATATATAATTCGTGCAACGCACGGGTGTAAATCTAATTATTAAATAAAATAAAATAGAACAAATTAAATTGATGTCCCACATTTTAAAAAATAATAAAATATGTGATGCATTAATGTAGCATATATTTTAGCAGTGGCGGATCCAGAAATTTTTCCCGAGGGGGGCTGAAATTTTTTTTTCGCCTTTTATCTTAACTTCAATATTTTTATATCATATTTTCCTTATTTTCATCCATTTTTTCTTCTACACGAGGGGGGCTATACCACAAAAAAACTGGATCATCATTCTACAAAAACGAAAAAAAATTCAGGCTAGGGGGTGGGGGGCTGGAGCCCCCCCTAGCCCCCATGTAGATCCGCCAGTGTATTTTAGTCCACGTTTAATAATACATTTTAAAAATTATTACAAATGTTATTTTATGTGTATATTTCACATATAAAAAATATTTTGTTATGTGGACAAAATTACCTAAATAATTAGTACTATTATTTATTAAATCCTAAATTAAATTATAAATTATTTAAATAATAAAAAATAGCTACTCACATTACTTTTTTTTTTCCAAAAATGAAAAGGGACTTCTTTTTTATAGGATTATTATTATTATTAGTAGAGTGGATAAGTTAACATGACCTTTATCCTTAAATTATAAGGGGATACATATAAAGATATATAATCAGAAATAGGAGAAGAATAATCACTAAAGAAATAAGCTAAAAGACTACGCAATATAGACAACGCGAATTTTCATTCGTGTTGTCTATTTCATAATAGACAAAGCGGAAGCACAACCGTGTAGTCTATTTTGTGGGCGCTAATAGACGATGCGGTGAAATGCGTCGTCTATATGGGTATAGACGACGCGGCCTGTTCGCGTCGTCTATGTCCATATAGACGACGCGTTTCATCGCGTCGTCTCTGTTTTTACCTGTTTAAACGCATAGCTATAGATGACGCATCAGGCCGCGTTGTGTATTTCCATATAGACGATGCGAACTGATGTGTCGTCTCTGTTATTTCACTCAAACGATGGAAAATTAGGGCGCGCCTCCATATTCTACACTTAACGTCTATCGACTGTTTTCATACTCCGTCGTCCTCTATTTTCGCCTTCATCCCTGCCGTCGACTGCCCCTTCATCGCTTCCGTCGACTGCTCCTTCATCCTTGCCGCAGTGCCGCCATCGTCGACACCTCTCATTGCTGCCGGACTGCGCCTCTCATTGCTGGCGGACTGCGCCTCTCACCTGCTGGACTACGCCTTCGTCTAAGAAATTGGCATTGTCGTTGTGGACTCCGTCGTCCTCTATTTTCGCCTTCATCCTTGCTGTTGATTGCCCCTTCATCGCTTCCGTCGACTGCGCCTTCATCCCTGCCGGAGTGCCGCCATCGTCGACGCCTCTCATTGCCGCCGGACAACAGACTTCTTTTCTTCAATTATTCTATTGCAAGGTGAAACGCTTAAACTTGTTTTTACCCCTTTCCTTTAGTTTTTGTTGTGTTTCTTTTGATTAAGTGTGATTTTTTTGTACAAATTTAGCTAATCTTTCAATGTGATGAAAATTCTTGATTTGGTGAAATTTAATCTCTGTTCTTGATTTCTAGAGCCCTTACTATGGAGCATCTTATGTGCTGAATTCATTAGAGCAACTTGACAGAGTGGAACTGAATAAAATTCAATCAGACACCAGACCTGAGACATCAAGGTAGACAGATGTTGTTTTTTTTATTTCAGCAAGATTATTATTTTCCAGTCTTGATGATATCAGACCATCATGCAGCCCTTAATCTAGATCTATCTTTCATTGTGTGTTTATTGGAAAGAACTTCCCATTATACCAAATGGAAATGTTTTATTTGCCATGGCTTTGATATTTACCTTGTCTTCATATTTGGAGCAGAATTGCCTGAGTGTCTACTGAATGGATCGAACCAAAACGAAAACCATCTCCCTTCTTCTTTTGATGGTGAAAATACACCAGTCAAGGCTTGTGGAGATTTAGCTTGCCATGTAACCAACAACGGTGTGATGCTACTTTACATTTGATTTCTCACTACGTTTATCTATTATCTAATTGCATTTGGTTTACTTTAGTCCTTTTCTCTGTTTTTATAGAACGGCCCTACTTTCACAACTTAGCTATTTTCTTTAAGAGGATAATGGATGTAAGTTCGAGCGATCAGTGCATCTCATTATTAGCAAAGATATGTAGTATAATGTATATAATGCTATAAGAAGTGATTCATCCTTTCTTTTTATCGGCTTTAGCAAATTATAACCCTACTAATAGTAGGCATTGCATACAATATACTACGACTCTTGTGCTTCTTTCCACATTATTGGTTTAAGAATCTGGCCTTGATTTGAATGGTCGAATTTTTTTCTGAAGCAATCATGTGTTAGCTGGGGACTAGATATTCATTATTTGCATAAACTGCATCATTTCCATTAGAACTGGATAAATGACTTTTTTTTCATTCTTGTGGAATTAACCTTCAGTGCATTCTAAATGAACTGCAGAATTTATGGGGAAATAATTAGAAGAAAACAGGGAGCATTCCTCTCGAGTAAAAAGACGCCGGATGTATGAAATTGTGGCTGTAGCTGCTCAGGCAGAATCTTCTTTAGTTCTTCCTTCAGAGTCTGCATGGAAACAAAATTAATTAACAAATTATAAACTTTGACAATCAACATAAAATCAGGGTGTTCTTACTTGAAAAATGAATTCTGGGGCTACATTATGCTCTATAAGATTATTATTAAGTATGAGGGTTCTTTTCAATTGCACTTTTCTTTATAATCTTCTTTGGTTCAACAACTCTTCTAATTCAAGTATCCTAAATGTATCTTCCTCTTGACTCTCATTTGTTGATCTAACGTTTACAGGTTGAAGCTTTAGCGGTTCAACTAACTAGAGAGAATGAGAGCTAATTCAAGAGAAGGTTGAAGTGAAGAAGCTTGCAACTTTTTTGAAACAGGTGAAGTTAGCTTATATGTTTTTCCATAATGAGCCTGCTTCAGGGATGTTTCAAATAACAACTTGTGTGGTACAATACCTACTTCTGGTTCGTTTGAGCACATCCCCTTAAACAAATAAGAAAGATGCTTCATAAGTATCAGCTTCAAATGTCTTGTTTTTTGCTTTACCAAAGTTTACAAATATCCCCTTAAACAAAGAGGACACTATTCATCGGATGGCTGGAATTTATTTCTATTTAACACAAAGTCTAATTTTAACACATGATTACATATCTATGCATAGGGATGGCAATTCGTGTGGATCAGATCCTTATCGTGTCAACCCGTTATCGATCCGATCCGTTAAGGTCAAATCCGTATCCGATCCGTTAAGAAAAATTAAAATTCGTATCCGTATCCGATCCGTTAAGCTAAAATCCGTATCCGCACGAATCCGATCCGTATCCGTTAAGGATCCGATAAGTATCCAATCCGAATGATCCGTTATGGATTCGATCCGATAGATCCGATAATAATCCAAATTGAATTAATTCAATAAGAATCTATTTCAATAAACACAATTATAATCAAATAAAAATTTGATAAGATAATACAAAACATTTATATTTGATTGTTCAAATCTTGTGTTGGATAAATAAATAAAACTGCAACTTCATTTAAAACTAAAATCCTCAATCAAATATCCAAGATACATAGCTAAATCTTAAATTCAAATACTAGCGGTCAAACTTGCTCATTTCTAAATACTTATCAATCATTCAACTTAGTTGTCAATATTCTACTTACAATATTGACGAGAAAAATTTTAATTAAAACTTTAAATTTATAATAAATACCTTTCATCTATCATGGTGAAATTGCAAGAGTTGAAACAATGAATGAGTATTGAGACGAATCTATAATACTTTCATCAACATTTAAATTTTAGATCTCACCAGCTAGTTAATCGATTTATTCAACTTAATTGAAAACTTGAAGTTGAGAAGAAAAAAAAATGAAAGTTATTAAATTTTGATAGTAGAAAAAAATAAATATTACAAAATATAATTAATAGATAAATAAATATATTTTTTGGTGGTGAATTAAAAAAATGAGACACGGACAATGAAAAACTAAGAGATTTGAGTTTTTGAAACAACTCTAAATCTAAACTAATATATCAAAATAAATAAATTAATCATTATATTTAAAAAATAAATATTTTTTACTAATTTATTAACAGATATCCGTATCCGAACCGAATCCGATCCATTTATTGGATTATCCAATCCGATCCGTATCCAAACCGAATCCGATCCGAAATTTTCGTGTCCTTATCGTGTCGATCCGATAAGGATCCATATTCGATAAACCTCAATCCGTATCCGTTATTATCGTGCGGATTCGTGTCGGATTAACGGATCGGATCAAAAATTGCCACCCCTATCTATGCATATATATATTTATGCTTTTCGATTGTCATTAAGATATTTGAATTATATGAATGTGGTTTGTTGATTTTTCGGTTGAACCATTTTAAGTTGTTATTTTGCTCGATTTTTTTCATGATATCTACTTATGTGACTATGTGAATTAGTAATGGATTCTTGATTTCATATTTGTGGTTATCGTGTACATATTGGTTTAGGATTCCAATTTCAATATGTTGTTCTATTAGTAATGACTTCTTGATTTCATGCAGTCCCTTTTCGAAATGTCTCACAAGCAAGCTCTGAGCCACATATCAATTTGAGGCATATCTAAAGAAGATTTATCGTCATATTTGATGTACTTAGATTACTTTGTAGTTGTAGTTAGTTTTAACACTATATTATTACCAAACATATGTAATTTTGAGTATTAATTTAATTTTGAGAATTATTAAATGTCATTTTATGTTGTCATTATTTGTGCAGGGGTAATTTAAATAAATTATTTTATCATTTTTACTGGATTTAAAAAAAAACGAAAAAATGACGCGGAGTTTTGCGTCCTCTATTAATATATAGACGACGAGGAGCTTCGCGTTGTCTATATGCTAATAGACAACGCGGAGCTCCGCGTCGTCTATTAATATATAGACAACGCGAAACTCCGCGTCGTTTATATGTTAATAGACGACGCGAAAATCCGCGTTGTCTATTAGCGTCCCCAAATAGACTACACATAAATAAACAACGCGGAAATTTTTAATAAACTACGCGATTTCCGCGTTGTCTATTAGTTTTTTTGTTGTAGTGAATGAACAAGTATAATAGGGTAGTGAGTGGAGCATTTTGATGTAACTACAACGCCACACACAACGCATGGCGCAATTAATCATAATCCAAGTAAAGCACCAGAAATATTTTGAGGTGTGTAGAAGCTCATCATAGTCGTTCAAACACATTGGCAAAGATAACAGAAAGTTGGAAAGAATATAGATGCCCTGTTTATGAATAACCACAAACGTGGAAGTTAACAACAAAAACAGAGCCACACAACTAATATTGCTTCAAGGGTACGAGTTGGAAGAATACAACTGTTATGTGTGAGTGTGACTGCATTTGTGATGAAGCTATGATGTTTGGAGTTGGGTGCAGTCGATTTCAGAAGGAGGAAGATGTATTTCAGTCTGAAATACTTATAATAAAAAATAAAAAATAAAAAATAAAAACTTGTTCTACTTAAGAAGTGGGTTTTGAGTGTTTTTTTTTAAAAAATATTTTAAATATCAAAAACCACTAAACAAATTATGAAAATACCCAAAACATTAAACACATTCAAAAAATACTCATTTTGACTTTTTTGACACCAACAATCATAATTTTTAAGTTTAATATAAAAATATACATATTAATATATATATATATATATAAATAATATATCATAGGGGTGCACTAGGGTGGAAATCCCCTCTTAGAAGTGATATAAGACATCATCCTAGCCTTTTATTTTAACATTTAATGGTTCAGATTAAAATTAAGCTTCTTAAAAATTCGCTGCAATATTAGTTATAAAAAGTTGCATAAAAGGCTAAAAGAGTAAAATTTCAAACACGCATAACCTACCCACGATCTTCTCTCCATTATTCACGCAATTAACTACCTGATTAGGGAAGTTGTATCAAAATCAAATCAAATTAATTTTTGAATGAAATAACTACACCTACCTACCGCATTTACAGCGGTAAAAAACCAAAAAAAAAAAAAAAAAACGGTTCTCTCATTCTGCGACGACGGAGAAACGAAGCCAAAAACCCTAGCGATTTCCGGCGACCGGACCCGGGGACGAGCAATTTCGACCGACGAACTACAAATCTCACGGTTGTAAACGTCGGTAAGTATTATAACTAGATTTTTCCAACTTAAGATGCTGATTATTTGCTGTGCGCATAACTAGGTTTTTTTTTCCCAATAATTTTCGTCGACTTTAAAAATTAGTCTGCCAAATCAAGATTTCATCGTACAAAACCATGGATTTGAAGTTTGTATGCTGTAAAACATTAGAATCGAATTGCACAAATATTTAACAATTTTTTTTTTTCCGGCAAACCCCCAAAAATTGAAGCTTCAATTAATCTGGGCTGGAAGATTGATTCCGGCGAAGCACAATCTGGAATACATATCGAAGAATCAGAGGTAAATTTTTTTAAAATAATGTGTTTTTTTTGCTATTTTAGACGCGGGAACTAATTATTTGAAAATTTTGGATATGAATTGATGATTTTGCAACAGTATGTATATGAAATTACTTGCATAATTAAAGGTGCATACATGCTTAAAAATTGTTGAATTCTTGCTCTATAGATATAATCTCCGAAACTGGGTAGAAAATGAGAGAAATCTCAGGCATTACATAAATATAAACACAAATATGCAATAAAAAGTTGGCATATGTTGAATAAAACGAACAATAATATATCTATTTAAATTGTTGAACCATTTATTGCAACTATGTTGCAAATATTGAGCATCTTTTACTATGAGTTTAATATTATGTGAGTTTAATATTATGTGAAAATTATAGGAGTAGTGTAACATTAGAAAAATTGTGCAAATAATGTATACTTTTTACTGCCACTATTTTGTTGTATATATGTACATCTATTCTTCAATATTCTTAGTTGAATAATATGTAAAAAGATGCAGAGATATTGACATAAAAATGCAAATATGAAGCTATAAGCAAGACATAAGTTGATACAAAATTATTATTGCAGATATTACATAAGCTGTACGGATGTTTAAATTAAATGCTCAAAATATGAAATTGCTATTTGATAATAAAAAAGTTATTTGAGAATTTGCATAATAATATACAAATAAATGCAATAATACGTTATCAATTGTTTAATAAATGTACAAATCATATAGTTATAAAAAATTGTGAACCTTTTTGTGCAACTATGATGCAAATTTTATGCATAAGTATCTTTCACTTGAATATTATGTTAGTGAAATAGTACTGTTGGATTCTTTGCTTAACTGTGCAGATAGTTTGTACCCTTTATGTCAGTTTTGTCACTTACATATACACATATAAATAAATACAAATGTACTAAATAGTATTAGAAAGCTGCTATTTTATAGACATAAATGTGCAATTTTAAATTATTATATTGAACCTTGATAACTTCCCATAAAACAAACGCTGCATAAATAAAATTCTATTTAAGCATCTTTTGTCATTCTATTAGTGCAATAATTGTACTAGTTTCTTTGATAACATATAGTATATACATAATTGGTAATATCAAAAATTTATATTTAGTTCAATATTAAAAATCTATATCTGTAGTATGTCTATATGTTTTTAGCATTTATTTGGTAAACATTTTCATGCAATTTTAATCTGAAATTTTTTTTTTAGAATCTTAAGCATTGCTAGGAAACATTCTGTTTAACTTATAAATTAATTAAATATACCAGCAGCTTGAAAAAAAAATGGGAAGAAAAAGGATTGCTTTGAAGGAGCCCCAAAGTACAGGTTAGTAACATTTAAATTAAAAAAAAAAGCCTTTTCATTATGGTTGTAAAAAGTTACTAATGCTTTCATTATTTTTAGCAAAACGTGCACGAAATATCGACGAAGGGACATCTGCTGGGATAGAAAACTTCCCTGAACTAGGTTATAGGTCAAGCCCTAGACAATTCCTAGAGACATTTAAAAAGTTGAATAGTAAGCAAAAGCAAGCAGTAGCTAGGATGGGATTTACATCAATTCTTAAATTCCAAATAAAGGAGATACCTATGCGAATGGCACATTGGTGCGTGTCTAATTTTGATCCAGCTAGTTGCTGCATAACTCTGCCAAGCAAAGATAGAATACATATCACCGAGGATGATGTCTGGGTCACCTTTGCCTTCCCAAGAGGACAGAAATTAGTTGACAGGAAAACACATAGCACGTATAATGAGGAGACTGATAGATGGGTAGCGAGTTTAGGCGATAATAAGTACAAAATTAGAAGTGGGGATGTACTGAAGGTTATGTTGAGTGATGTAGAAGGGGGTGAGTTGTTTTGTATGAACTTCATGATCATGGTGGAATCAATATTCTTTGAAAACCAAGCTCATGGGTACATAATGCCTAAGATAATATCAGCCATTGTCGATCCTGGGAAGGTTAAAGAATACAATTGGTGCAACTACATGTTGACTACATTGCTGCGTACACATCTAATATGGATGAAAAATCCAGCAGCCAAGTACACTGGTCCATTGTTATTCTTAATTGTAAGTATTTTACTATAAAGTTTACCTTTTATGCTTATATTATTGCAACTAATGTTAATATAATTGTTTGATGTTGAACAGATGGTGTATGTAGACCGTGTAGTACAAATGCTTCGACCAGTTGATAGAGTGTTCCCTACATATCACGGATGGACAGCAAAGATTTTGAGAAAGAGACAGAAGTATGAAATTGAGAGGAGAGAATTTGGAACTGGTTACCCAGCACCCATGATGGAAGTGACCCCACAAATGATTGAGGAATTTCGCAAATGGGAAATGACAGTCCTCGAAGGTGGAATTTCTGAAAGCAGCACCCATAAACTAGATCAAGACGAAGGAACATCTGCCGATAAAGACAGCGACGAGGAATATATTGCAGAACTATTACAGTGCATGAGATCGGCAATATCTAGTTTGGCTAGATTCCTACAGAAGCTGTAGAATGCTCCAGAAACCGTGATGAAAAATCCAAGATTCAACTTTGCATTCGAGGCATCAAAGTTTTTAATACCAGCGAATCTTGATACAAAGCCGTCCGAAGATCCTGGTGTGCAAGCTTCTCAGTCAATATTGGAAGAAGGGCCGGAATTCGATGAAATGTTGAATGAAATGATGGACGCATGGGAGATACTACAAGAGTATCCAAGTTTCAGCATGGGGTTCACACAAAAGGTAAACAATACTTTATTAATTTATTTACTAGTATACTAATTATTAATGTAAATACTACTAATGCAATATATTTTGTTACAAGTTTGCCGAAATGGATAGGGAACAAGAACTACGGGATAAAGATGCAAACACAGCAAAAAATCCACAATCAAATGAATTCAATGTTGAACTGGGAGAGGAAAACAACAGCAATGTAGACGACGTGCTGGGAAATCAAACAGAAGCCATTGTTCTGGTAAAGAATTTAATGCTATATTCATACACATAACGAATACACTTGTTTACAATTTTTATTTGTATAACAATTTCATAATTTATTAATAACAGAAATATGATCTAATATATTTCAGGAAGCCACAGACGTCATTGACGATGACTTTGAAGAAAATGTGCCGGTAAACAATTACTATTAATTGCTTAAAATCAATGAAAATATTGCAATTTAAAATTTTTTTGACTGCAAATGTTGAAGATTGCAAAATTGCAGATCAGAAAATCGAGTGGAAAACGACAAGCGTCTGGTGTTGGAAAACAGAAAGCTAAAAAGACTGTAAGCGTTAGATGCAATATTATGCTTCAGTTTTAATATAATGTGAGCTGATTTCTTTTTTAATAAAAAAAATACTAAAATTTTATATAATATATAAACAGCAAGAAGTGGGGCCAAGCAGAAAAATTGAAACACGAAAGCCAGCCGACAGAAAGAAATCAAGCAAGCTGGTATCTCCATATGTTGCAAAGAACAAGCCGTCAAGTAACAGAACAATCATCACTCAAAGAAATTTGTTTTACTGGATCATCAACGATAAGAAAACAGATAGGTATTAAGAATAAGTTCATCTTAAAATACTAGTTTAGATGGTTTATGCAAATTCAATAATGATTTTGTTTTTTCTGCAGAAAGAGGTATTTGAAAATGATATTCGAAATGTGACCATGAATGAACTACGAACACTAGCACCACTCCAGACAGTTAATTCAGGAGTTGTAGATGGTTGGTGCTTATATTCGAATTGGTGTGAACAGTTCAGGGATGATGAAGCCCCATCCAGATTTTTTTTCACGACATATCCATGCGTAAGACATAAATGCTAAACACTACATTATTTATTTAAAAGACAACTACAAGCATTATACTGACATAAGTGTTTTTTTTTAATGACAATTACAGAGCTTTACAATTGTGAGCCAACCTGATGGCTGGACGAACGAAAGAGTAGACAACGAACTTCTTAGCAGGCTCCAGCGTGAGCTAAAGAATCACCCCAAAGTGGACATCAGAGATGTTGAGCTGGTAAGCATTATCTTTTTGTGCAATTAACATATAATTTGTGATAAATAAAAGCTTAACCAATAATTGCTACTTTGATAAATTTATTGTGCATATATAAATGTTTTGTTTACATGACAACATATGTTTTTAGATGGAATACTTACATAAGCTGTTTGGCAAATCGAATATAATATTATTTGCAATGATAGTGATATATCTGTGCAAAAAAAGAAAAAATTTCTTGCAGATAACGAATATATTATGTTCATTGCATGTTGATTAAACTTTTTCTGCAACAATATATTAAATTAAGTGCAGTTGTTTAGAACTACAGAAATATGAAAAAAAATTATTGACTGAATTCTATTGATGTAATATTCAAAAAACAGGTTTTTATTCCTATCTGCGAACACTACCACTACTATGTAATGTGCTTCGACTTCCTGTCATATAAGATTCATCTTATAGACAATTCGAATCAACAAGACAACCAGGAGATATCCGTAAAGTATGGAAAAATACCTAGCAGACTGGTAAGCAAAAGGGAAAAAATATACTTCAATTTAAAATTTACTGTAACAACACAAGTTTGTAATATTAGAAAATTTATGTTGCAGGTGAAGCTGTTTGTAGATTTTTTGAATACAAACAAATCAAAGGACCGCAGTGAGATAATGGGAAACGCAAGAATTGAAAGGATGAAAATGAAGTGGAGAAGTTCAACAAACAAAATAGATTGTGGAGTTTATGCAATGTTGCATATGGAGTCATTCATGGGGCAAAAGGCTGATGAATGGGATTGTGAGTTGACTAATGCAAGCAAGAACGATTTGAAGCAGAAGAGGATGATAACTTGCCGCAAACTGCTAGGTTCTGACTGCAACAAAAAAGCCGAGCAAATTTGTGATGTGGCTGGAAAGTTTTTCCGAAAGAACTGCAAGGCTAAGGAGTTCGACATGGATGAATATTTGGCTAAAATTAAGTGTTAATTGCTTATGTAGAACTTAGACTTCTTTTTAACATTTAAACAGCTTTGTTACTATGATAAGTATGGATCGGTTGGCATAACTTTTAGGTAGTATTTTGGAAACTTTATTGTATGATGGAATTTATCATTACATTAATATTAATGTTGTTAATTATTATATTAACATATAAGCAGCAGTTTTTCAATTATAAATATGCAGAAACAGATATTGTTATTTGCAAATTTATACTAAGAGTAATTGCAGTACGAACAATGTTATAGTAATAAAATTAAAATATCAACTAACTCATATAGTTATAAGTGTATTAAAAACATGTATTGATTAAAATTCCAAAAAATAAAAACTACTTTAACAAATACCAGAGTAATTAAAAATTAAAAATTATACATAAAAAAATATGCAATAGAATAATTTTAAATACGCACAAAAAGAAAACGAGAACATGCAAAAGTGCATAAACAATAATCAAAATAATCTGCGAAATAAGAATAAATACTACAAAACCAAAAAAAAGTTCATTCAATGTTACTAAGAAGAAATGATAACAGACTCGTAAAAAAAGTTTAAATAAAAAAAAACAACTTGTCTAATAAATAAACATAAATATGTCTTTGTAACAAAAAAATCTAATCGCCATTCCTTCCAGCCGCAGCATTAACTTTACCACAGTTACGTGAATCATGGTTTCCCATCTGCTTGCACTTCCTACATAACCTCATAGGTTTCTTCAACAATCTTTCAGCCTTTTCCTTTCGTGAAATGAACCTGCTTCCGCTACATTTAGTTTTAACAACATCAGGAGGGTGAATATCAACAGTGTCTGGAATCTCAGCACCATAGAAATTTCGAAACATCTGGCTCTTATCTCCTGATGAGTTACAACGATCTTCCCCTGAAATATTTTTACCAGCTACATCAAGGGCACAAAGAAGATCAGATAGCTTACTAACATCCCCATCAAACTTCTGCAACCATCCATACATAGAAGAAGTAATCCTATTCGTCAACTTTTTATTTTGATCAACATTCTCAAAATGCTCAAGACTCTCTGATGCCAAAAGCTGCCCGTTTTGAATCAGATGCACCTTCTTCCATCTGTCAATTAGATACTTTTCTGGTATGACATCTACAAACTTATTCTTCAGAACAAAAAACACATGACAGCACAAAATGCCAAGCCTTTCAAACAACTTGCAAGAACATGTGTACTCCTGCAAAACTTCATCATACACAACTACATAACTGTCACCCACAACATCGACTATGTTGCATACATCCTTACCACCACAAACTTTTCTTTCAATAAGAGCAACTTTGTTCATCGAATCCTTAATCTCTTGCAGAACTATTCGAAAAAATTTCGATGAATATACTCGAGCAGCATGTTTCTCTATCTCTAAATCAGTACTCAATGATGGAAAAAAAGACTTATCTAAATAATTCAATTTAGCATTCTGGTACCTTTGAGCATCTAATGCATGGTTGAAATGCATCCAAAATTCCAACAAATTAGATCTCGACCTCGTATATCTCTTATAGAAACTGTTTTCACACTCGGAAATTGATGTAGTCCGCAGCAAACCACTAAGCTTAAAATCCCTAAAATAAGCAGGAACCCAAAAACTACGGTTTTCAAACATAGATGTAAACCAAGGATCACCAACTAAACCATACCTCTCCATTATTCCATCCCAACATTCATCAAAATAATCAGCCTCAATCAACTCTGACCATACACAAGCATTCAACTCCTTCTTGAAATTTTCATCCACTCTCAACTCTTTCGAAATCTTATTAGCCACTTTAATCATTATGTGCCACATGCACCATCTATGGCGTGTTCCATTCAGAACCCTCTCAACAGCTGCTTTCATTCCCAAATCCTGGTGCGTGATAATTAAATTAGGACGACAACCCATTGCATCAACAAATTTTTCAAAAAGCCAAACAAAAGAAGCAGCATCTTCCTTTGACAACAGTCCTGCAGCAAAAGTCACTGGTTTTCCGTGGTTGTCTTTCCCAGTAAAAGGGGCAAAGATCATGCAGTACCTGTTAATTTTTTAAAACAAAAAAAAAATATATCCAATTTCAGTATTATATTTGTGTATGTTACAATGTATATATATGCACATATTTTACACTAATAGGAATATAACAAAAAAAAAATTGTACTTACTTGTTTGTCGAGTAAGTAGTGTCAAACGCCACAGCATGCCCAAACAACTGAAAATTCCTACGACAAATAGGATCACACCAAAAAAGCCTGGATAACTTATCCTCAGCATCAACTTCATAATGATATATAAATGCATCACAAAGATCTTTCTTTCTTTTCATATCATTTAGTAACATTTGAGCATCACACCCTTCAACGTAAGCCTTCATGTCTCTAGAAAAATTACGCACCTCAACAACTGAACAACCCACAAAATCATTACCATCCATTAACTCTTTCAAAAGTCTATGAAATGCAGTAGGCCCTATATTGGAAGCAGCACAATCCAATATAAACTTCTGATGAACAAGATCAATATTGCGATTCACTTTCATAAAATTCCGATGTGCCGGATCAATCATCTCATGATTATGCCCTTCCACAAATAAGTGAACAACATACCCTAAATCTGAAACATATTTGAAAACTACCTTTGCATCACAACGACACCTAGAAGAAACTCGCCTCCTAATCTTAGAAGTAGACAAATCAAGGTCTGCCATATCAGAATCAGGAGCAACAAATTTATCCCCTTCGCGATTACAAACTACATATCTCCATGTCAAAAGATCCTTCACCTTCTTAGAACTTGATAAACGAATATCAAACCCAACAAATTTAGCATACTCTCTATAAAAATTAACACCTTCATCCAAACTCTGGAAAGATTTGCCCTTTTGAGGTTTCAAAGACTCATCACATACGGGAGTAATGACAACTGCACCAAAAAATAAAAGAACAACCAAAAAACAAAAAATTTTAACAAATAAACAATTTTTATAAATATTCCATATTCTGCAATTTAACTTATCTATATATGTAATATTACATATAAATTTGTGCATGTTTCGAATAATAACATCCATTAATCAATATACGATAAACAGAACCAACGACAAAACATATATAAGAGTTAAAGCAGTAATACTTGCAACTAAAATACTATATTATAGCAAACTTACAGGCGTATCTATTGCATATTATGTACTATAATTTTACACTACATACTATGCTTAAAACAAAACAATACACACGAACAATAATTAAAAGCATTTCCGCGCAAATTATATGAAATCTACCTCGAAAAACTCAAAATATAAAATACAAAATAAGTGAACACTACGCTTTTTGTTACGATTAAATACAAAAACAAAAAAAAAGAATGCTTTTTTTTAAAAAAAAAAAAGAAAACTTACCATCATCATATTTATCCATTGATACAAGAGAAGAGCACATCGACGACGTAAGTTAATCACACCAGAAAAAAAAACTTGAAGATAAACAGTTACTTTCACATAAACGAAGAACACACACCAAACAAAATAATAAGTAGAGAAAATAAAAGAACGTGACTCATTGCGGAATTAATAAAAATCATATTTTCAATAAAAAAAATTATAAAATCATACTATATTATAACCAAATGATACGAATAGAAACTCAACAAAATAATGGAAAAAATATTAACAAGGAAAAAAAGATTTGATAAAAATATGCATTGAGAAAATCAAGGGAAACTGTTAAGGAATCAAAATCATGTAAAACAATAATACCCAAACTACCCTAATTAATTAATAAATTAAAAAACTAATTACATACATCAACCAATCTGGGACGTTAATAAATATTAATCAAGGGATAAGATTTAGTTCTCATATCACATCTAGGAGGAGGTTCACATATGATTACTCCTCATATATCATATATGTATATATATATAATATTATATGGTGTGGTGTGTGCGCATGAGTCAGTGGTGAGGGGTGTGTCATGTGTGTGTGACATGAGTCGGTGGTGGGGGTGTGTGTGGAGTGGGTCGGTGGCGGAAGGCAGCCACCGACCCTCTCATGATTTTTTTTAATTTGTGGGTCGGTGTCGGGCACGGTGCCCGACACCGACTTTCTCTCTCCTCAATAACAGAATTTTGAAAAATGTCAGATTGTGCAGTGAGTATTTTGTGAATAAATATAATATTTTGGGTATTTTCATAATGCATATAATTGAAAATGAGTATTAATAAATTCTACTCTTTTTGCTTAGTTGGAACCTTGCGACACGTGTTCAAAGATGGTTGGCTAAGCTATTAATAATTGATTAATAACAGTTATCCTCAACGTACATATTTTCTGCTGAGTGTTCTTCTTCGGCTATTCTTCACCATTCTCTGTTCTGATCAACTGTTGTGTATCTCTCTCTTGAAAAGTATCAATAAAACGAGCCCTACGACCTGCCGTGGATCTAACCCATTTTAGGGTGAACCACGTGAACACCCGCGTCATTCATTTTCACATCAACAACCAACTAAATTCACAACCAGACAAAGAAGCCAATTAGGGAATATCATTGAACTTAGTAGATCAGCTTCAAGAAAGTAATCAACAAGTCTGAAGAGCAAAAGATCTATTTACGAGCAGAGGAACACCACCCTTTCCCCAATTTTTATGACAGAAGGGGTTTGCCTTAATCTCTCTATTCAAAAACAACAATCATGTCCAAGAAAGTATCAGAAACAGTAGTTATCTAATGAAACGTGAACAAATAAAATGCTACTTGCGTCCTACTAGAATTGTCATACCTATCAAATCGGGCGTCCCAATCAAATTGTTACTTTTTAAAAAATAATTATTTTTTCAAACTCAACAATAAAATATTAATCCCACTAACTCATTCTACACTCACAATTCTTAATTTCTGTGCCGAAAATAAATGTGACAATTGGTTTGAAAGATAAGATTGTCTACATATATTAGTTCCGACATAACACGAACTAAGTGTGATTTTTAACAGTTATTTGTTTTAGATATTTATTTTCTTCACTTTATACATAAGCATTTATAAATTTTATGAAACCCGTTCCATTGATTCAAAATAAAATATAAGTACTAAAAATCAACTAGAAAAGATTAGAATGTAACAAAGATAACCTACATTCAATCAAAACTTATTTCGTAGAAACACATTTTACACGTGAAATCGTAAATATATATTCAGGATAATTATTTTACACAACACTTTACAAGATAAAGGAGAACAATCCATCAAGCATTGTAGAAATAGCCGAGCAAACGCCTCTTGCTTACCAAAATGTGCACATACATACCATCTGCAAGACTCCTGCAAAACTGGACAGAGAAAGCATTCCACCATTTATTGAAAAACAAGGTCCAAAATACCATCCAAAATGCAGCAATGAATCCAAGCACCATGCTGATATAAAACCCTCTGCTGATCAGCTTGTCTGAATCAGTTGTCTCCTTAGTTGACTTCTCCTCTTTGGGTTCAGGGCATTGTCTGGATTTCCAAAAAATGAGGAAGCTTCAAAAGTCTGCAAATGAGCGTCCCATGGGATTTTGCCACTCAAGTTGTTGAATGACAAGTTGAGGACTCCGAGGTGGCTCAGTTTGGAAAGAGTGGGAGGAATGCCACCAGAAAGGCTGTTTCTGGACAGATCTAGAAAGTTCAAGAGCTTGAGCTGATCAATATCATGAGTGATGGATCCAACCAGATTATTTCTTGAGAGATTTAACCCGACAAGGCCAAGGAGAGTCATGATGTTGGGCGGGATCTCTCCAGATAACTCGTTGCTTGAAAGATCAATCACTTTCAGCAATCCAAGAGTCTTAAGGTAAGTCGCGAAATTTCCTTTCCAGACTACAGAAGCACTGTCATAGAAATAATCAGTGCCATTCCTTGGTAACTGGAACAAATTTCCCAAGAATTTGAGTTTACTTCTGAACTCAGTCGAGTGAAGTTATTCATACAGTTAGGAATAGTTCCAGTGATCTTGTTCAAGGAAATGTCCAGCACTTGGATCTCTGAAAGATGGCACAAATTTGAAGGTAAACCACCTTCAACATGTTGGATTTTAAGATTAAGACCCCCAGTTCTGGAATTCTTTCTCCCAACCAACCTGGTAAAGGTCCATTGAATTTATTTTCTCCTAAATCAAGGATTCTCAATGCACTGCAATTCACCAACGACCTTGGAAATTCTCCTCCAAAACTATTATTCCGTAGATGTAGTAAGAAAACACTGCATGGCAAGTTGCTTGCGGTTGGAATCTCGATCTCCCCAGATATGTTATTGTTGGCCAAATTCACATAGGCTAGACTCAACAAATTCATGAAACAATCTTGAGGAATCTTACCGGACAATAGATTGTTTGAGAGATCAAGGAAAAGCTCTCTGTCTCTAAAATTGCAAATGTTAAAAATTGTACCTGAAAATCTATTTCTAGAAAAATCTATGTTATATGAAAGAGGTGGCAAAGGTGGCAATGAGCCAGAGATTTGGTTAGAACTCAAGTCTATTGAATCGAGTTGGATGAATGCAGATGACAAATCGGGAATAATACCATGTATCTGATTATGTGACATATTCAGATCCAAGCACATCCGAACGTTTCCCCAAAACCAACCTGGAATAGTGTCGACAATTCCAGAATTAGAAATATCGACACGATTAAGTTTGTTTTGCTTTTGAAGCCATTTGGGGAAACGTGGCCCCAAATTACAATATGCCAACATCAGATGATGGATCTGAAAATGACCTATCCAAGAAGGGTCAGTCCTAATACTAATATTGGAGTTGAAAGATAAATCCAAATATCTTAACCTGGGAAGATTAGATAAATGGGCTTCAGTGATCACATCCTCCAACCGGTTATAACTAACAACTAAATACTTGATCTTGGAGAGGTGACCGATACTTTGTGTCAAGCTTCCATTAAAAGCATTGTTAGCTAGAACTAACGATGCCAATGATGGCGACCATGAAAGATTGGGTAGTCTTCCTGTGAAACGATTTGCGGACAAATCAAGATACTCAAGGTTTGGAAGCCTTAAATTGGATTCTAAAACCGCCCCATTCAAAAGATTAGACTCAAGGTGGACCTCCTTTAGACCTGAAAATCTAGACATATTAGGAAAATAACCTCTTAATACATTTTCACTCAAAGAGAGATAATGCAAGCTAGTGGAATCCCCTAACCATGTCAGCAAATGAGAAAGTTGTCCATTTAGATTGTTCCTAGACAAATCTAACTATGTGAAGCTACTTGAGTTTCTTTTTGAAAGTTGTGGGAACTCTCCTTGTAGTTGATTATCAGAAAGGTCAAGATATGAAAGACTCGTCGAATTCCCCAGGAAATCGAGAGCGCTGTTGAGATTGTTAAATTGGAGGTTAAGATGGGAAAGTGACTTCAAATTACCCAAGGCATCAGGAATCCCTCCCTCAAGATGGTTAATAGAGAAATCAATGTAGGTAAATACTGAAGGATGACACCATTAGCATGGACTTGCAAAGTATGACGACATTAGCATGAATTTCTAAAGTCCCGATACCAGCGCAAAGAGACAAGAATAATCATTTGAGGAAAGTATTGACGAGTACAGACTTTAAGGATTGGAGATTCCTTAAAATCTGCAAGCACGAAACTTCAAATTTTCGTTACCTAGGACAACTCGTCCAAGATTCCTCAAACTTACAATATTGTCGTTCTGACACAAATGCGAAGAGTCACTGTCATTGTCAGAAAAAGCGGAGCTGGTGCGGAACATTTGGAAAAAGCACCACCTAACCGCCTAGTGTAGCAGTCAAAAGAGACATCCGATTGGACATCATCCAATGTGCTCTAACGGAATACGCGACGAATACTGAAAGCAAACATTTACCACGCTTACTAAACCGTTCGAGGCTCTTAAGTTTTTCCGTGTGTCACTTAAGACTCAGACTCTTAAGCTTGTACTATGACTCTTACGGGAAATCTGCCGCCAAGGAGATAGTTCAAGGGAGAACTATAAACACCCTATTCTAGCGACAAGGAGGTTGAGTGGTGCGCCCACACCCTAAGGAGCTGAGAAGGGTAGAACGAGCAAGGACCAGACGAGTGTGCTTGTAGACTGAAGGACGAGGCATTTTTTAACAAGTAATAGATTGTCGGAGCACCTGTAAAGATCTAAGCTTAGTAGATTACCAGACTTGGGTCTAAAGAGTGAACGTAGGATATTTTGGTCCGAACCACTATAAATCTTTTGTCATTTACTGCTTTCTTTTATACTGTCAGCTTACTCTCATTTAAAACTCAACACCCAAATGTTGTAGTATATATTAAATACTGACATTAACCATACTTGACTTTAAGCACCTGAACTATAGATTTGACAAACCAAGCTGACACGTCACCCTCAGCTTGGATAAGTGCAAGCTTACTGAACAAATAAATTCACTTTCACTGTGCATATTATTTCTACTCTGATAAACCAAGATCAACATTGTTAAAATAATTTATTGTTTGTATATCATAAATTTTATGCATACTTTATCTTTACAATAAAATTTGTTTAATTTATATTATTGAATAAGCGATCCAATTGTTTCATTTCGACAAATCTCAACACACCAATAACACATTTTCATTTATCATATATGAAAGATATTTTCAAGTTATAAGTACTTGTTAATTTAATAAATAGAATCTTAATCAATGTGACTTTTGGAAAAATATATGGCATATTCTTTAAAATTACTTCTTTAGAAATTATTAAGTACAAAAAATTAATTGTCTAATTTAGTCTTGATAAAAAAAAAAAAAATTATTCCTGTTTTTTATCAACTTCTTTGTTTTAGTATTATTATAGATATAGTATCAAACAAATGCAATGTCCCAATATTTAAGTAATTTCATATGAATTATGAGATCTAATATGTATCAACTTGCAAAGTTTGCCACATCAGAATTGGGTTAATCGCAAAAATCAATCAAACCTTTAGTTATATTTATAAAATTGTACTCGCTCCGTCCTGCAGTGGTAGTCTTATTTCTCCCAGACACAATTACTAATGTTTGTGAGTGTAGTGAAATTAATATTTTATTGGTGAGTGTAAAAAAGTTTGTTATATTAGAAAAATGAGATTATTTTTATGGGACAAATAAAAATGGAAAATGGGACTACACCTGCGGAACGGATGAAGTAATTTTTAACATAAGTTTCTTATAAATTTAACATCAATACGAGATGTTTTATGAGAATTTAACCCGTACAGATTCTAACTACTTCTTGGTCACGCAACTTGCCGACCTTATGTACCATTTAACAAACTTCCATTAACTAAAGTTTTGTTTTTTGTTTTATTGTTCGTGGCTTGACCGGAGACTTTGTAGTCGCACTTAAAAAAATTGTATATAATAAATACCTAGAATTGAAATGATTGATTGTAGGAATAAATATAATCTTTATTCACTTTCAAAATCTACAATCTTCATAATTTGACTACAAAGTCAAGCCTGACTCGATAAAAAACTGTATTATCTAAACCTTCGTCTTATAGAGATCAATATCCCAAAGTTTCCACATATGTAGACAACAACTACCAATTTAGCACAATAATACCAAAAATTTTCTGAGACTTGCAAAGATCCAAATACTCCATCCAATTCACATTAGTAATTTATTCATTATAAGATAACAACTTATTCATTATAAAATACTAGCATTTAATAACTTATATTCTCCTTTATTTTTTCAGAGATATTGTATTTTTAAGTAAAACACATGCATTAAATTATATCAATCTACATTATAAAAACACTCGCTTTCATTTTTTAAAGTTATCTATTATTTTAGAATAAAATACATGCATTATAGTATTAAATGTAAGTATCTTCATCGGTTCGAGCCACTTATCTTCATCCAAACTGTAATTTATCGTAATATGATACAACCTTCTTCAAACACCCCTGACTCAATTAATTTGGACCATGTCGTACCCCTGACTCGCCTTTCCGAACCTTCAGGGTGTGCTGTAGGTTGGGAGTGAAAGAAGCGACATAAAACAACGGAAGATTCAAACAACGTACGGGTAATGTATCCAATTAAAACAACAAACACTTATTCAATCAATAGACAATAAGATTTCTTATATAAAGGAAGTTATAACAGGGGAAATAAATCTCAGTACAACATAAGCAGTCAAGTAACGCAGTTTAACAATCAGAGTTTGGTTTCTTAGCTTTTAATACACACTGATGGGAAGGAAAATTTGGTTACATAGGTTTATTGTAGCGGGAGTTTACGCATTGAAGATATGCTTCATATGCATATCTCAGGGATTCGCTCTTATTTAGAAAAATTGATCTCTTAACCTTCGTGTCCTCGTCCTTGCTCTTAACCTGAATATTTTTAAAATAATGTACATGGGTTCAGTATTACGTAACCAGTGAGCATAGTGCCACAAAAAATACGTGTATAAATATGGTTGCTATGCCACAACAGATAATGCACAGGGTTTTAATAAAATATTTGACCATGTTAATCCAAAATATTTTCATCGCTGCATGCAACTACACTCACAGTGAATCATATCTATTTTACTGTTGCGTAACTGAAAGTTGTCCCACTTTTGAGTCACAATGAGTAGTTGTTGTATGCTAGATACAGTGCATGTGCAAGTATACACAATCCTAGTTCAAGTAATAAAATGGATGAATCTAATTATTTTATTACTCAGGGAGTGTATGTTAAAGCCATGCACACAATATTGTTTGTAAAATCTTAAGGCGATTCACTAAGTTTTAGCAACTGAAGTTTCTATAAGTAAACAAAGCAAATAAACAAGATGTTGATACTTACAATTAAACTTCACTCACACGTAAACTCGAGGATAAACAATTGGGTAAGGTGCACTTGGTGTTAGGAATTAAGTTATAATTCTCATTTTTGATTTAATCTTGATGTGTCAAACCAACAAGTTGTAAGTTAGAATGTATAGAACTGACGGTCTCTAGATGTGAGGATAACTCAAACTTCTAAAGTCTTGTATAAGTTTTATCGAGTTGCAATAAGAGCTAGATATCCCTCAAGTTTGGGTTCGAAACTAGCGAGGATATTGCTAAAGAGCCTAAGAAATGACAAAATGCTAGTAACGAAGATAAGCAACTAGTTTTCCAGAGCCAAATGAAGAAGCTAGTGAGACCAAACTCACAAGAGACACAGTCGTGAGCTTTTAAATAACAAACTTGAAGACGAGGGAATCTACAAGTCTGCATCATATTAAGAGAGACGAAAAGGCTAAGAGCCTTAGGAATAATTCGGTTTGGATTCCTAAGACTGGGAAAGAGTCATTTTGACATCAATAGAAAAAGTGACCTACCACAATACGCTATACTATACAGCAACATAGAAAGTAGGGTGTTTTCAGAGCTACTCATTGGACGATTTTGAATTCATCTCAAACGGCTACATCTCCCTCCTTTCAAGGCCAGCGCCTATAAATAGAGGAGAAGGCACACAGAGAGAAAGTTACCGGAACTAACTCCATTAAATCAACTACAAGAATTTGCTAACACTCAAGCTTTCAAAGATATCAGCTCTCGTAGCTTTTCGTGTTTCTTATACATGAGACCCTTAACATATTGCTAAAGTTCACTACCAGAGTTCTTACCGTCCAAGTAAGAATTCTAGAAAGAGTTTCTCAATCCTTGAGAAACTCAAGTGCTACCTCAACCAATCAACCATCTTCAACATTTTGGGAAAACTCAATTATCCAACTCTTCCGGCTGGTGATTGCGCAACATGTTCGCACATCAGCTGAGCGAACGAGTTCTTGGTGAACTAGGTGAGTGAGAAAATAACTTGTGGATGGAAGAGCTACTCGCGACTGTGACATATCGTGTTATATCACTTTGTAATTGATTCTAATGTATTCCTACCTGCACGGTTGAAGAGTGAATATAGGACTTTAGGCTCCGAACCACTATAAGATCCTTGTGTCTTTTCCTATTTCGCTATTACTTGCTTTGATTTGAAACCCAACAACTTGCTAAGTTGTTGGTGTTTATTCTCTGAAATCGGCTAAGAAAAGATTTGACTTGTGTTAACAAGTTTCTCGATAACAAGAAACTGACAAGGAATAGTCAGTTTTGAGCTTTGAATGAGTAGGAAATATCTTCATTGTGCACGTAAACTCTGATTTGAGACCAACACTTGGTTGTTGTTGGTAAAATCTATTCTATCATACATTTGCATCATAAACCTCTCAACAATTCCCGGCAATATTTCTAATGTATTCCTACCTGCACAGTTGAAGAGTGGATATAGGACTTTAGGCTCCGAACCACTATAAGATCCTTGTGTCTTTTTCTATTTTGCTATTACTTACGTTGATTTGAAACCCAACAACTTGCTAAGTTGTTGGTGTTTATTCACTGAAATCGGCTAAGAAAAGATTTGACTTGTGTTAACAAGTTTCTCGATAACAAGAAACTAACAAGGAATAATCAGTTTTGAGGTTTGAATGAGTAGCAAATATCTTCATTGTGCACGTAAACTCTGATTTGAGATCAACACTTGGTTGTTGTTGGTAAAATCTATTCTATCATACATTCGCACCATAAACCTCTCAACAATTCCTGGCAATATTTCGATCTACTCAAATCACACAGTGACACGCCTCTAAATTTGACCGTATTTAAGTCTTTTTTGTGCCCTATTTTGTTATTTTGTTTAAAATTTGTAGTCGAGTCAGGGTGTATTTTGCTAATTGTTGCAGAATGCAAGAATGGCTGGGAAATAACCATATTCAGGCGTTTTTGGGTTGTTGAGGAGATATGTCTGTAAGAGTCTACTCTGAGGAATGGAAGGAATCCACATTTTCAAATGTACTTGAGAACACCTAGTTTGGGCAAATCGACAATCAAACTGAATATGGAAAATGTTGAATCTCTTGTCACAATCCAGCAATATCAATCAAATCCAGCCAGATCTCTGCAGAAAGGGATTTCTTTTGGCCACATCCCTGCATGGAGGAAGTAGTTGCATATGTGGCGCATATGTTTTGTATAAAATTCTACATCTAAAACAATGTGTGTACACCCACGCCCTCTTTATCATTACTCTCTTCGTCCCAATTATTTAGTCCATGTTACTTTTTTGGGGTGTCCCATTTATATGATCTCATACAAATTTAGTATTATTTTTTACACGTGTTTACAAATTTACCCTTGAAAAAATTTGTAAGTTAATCACAACTAATAGGGTCTATTACTAATTAGTTATTGATAAATAAGGGTAATTTAGGAAATTTGTTCAACTATTTAGTATTAAGAAATGATTTTTAACATTCATACAAGACAAAATTGGACCAAATAATTTGTACTGAGGGAGTATAATAAATCAGCATGATTTTTGTAATGAGTATTTGCTTGTTGTTTATTTATGTGCCTAGCTAAACACCTAGTTTGGGGTGGATAAGTTAATGTGATTGAGAATGCTTGAATATAGTGTGAGGTTTGTGTTGGGGCTACAACCTAAGTAGACCTTCCCCGACCCATTTGAACAAATTAACACCCGATTCCCAGTCTGGATCTAGGTACGGAGCTGAGAGCACCTGTGCAGCTCCTCGCGCAGGTGCAACTTGCAGGTATAATTGATGGAGCAAGTGCAGTCGGCAGGCACAGCAAGGAGAACATGACGCAGTTGAAGCTAGAAGGTCACAAAAGAGAGCCACGCACCTCAGCTCCTCATCAAGGACGTCACCTCATGCACCTACCTTAAGCAGGTCACCCGAGCAGGAGCTCGGTCATGGTCCCAAGACAGCAGCTTGCAGATGAGCCTTGACAGCTCCTACAAAGGCGTGGCCGGTTGCACCTTGTGCCTACATTTATCAAAGGAATTACGGTTTTATCTTACTTTAAGTGTTCTCTATTTTTTAATTATTACTCATATCGTCTATCTTTGCTTTTCTCGTATTATTTCTTGCCATATTTTTCTTTGGTTATTGGGGCCCCGTATTTGTACTAAATCGAACCTCAACATTTTGGCGGCCACCGTGCGGCCTTTGGAACTTAACTAACCTTTATTTGGCAAGAAAATGGCCGAATAAAATCACAAATATCATTCTCTTAATTTTAACCTATTATTTAGAATGAATTTTATCGATCTAGGATCCGAAAGATAGTTTGATTATCGATTCAAGACCTGAAAGATTAATTCTCAATTCAGGACCTGAAAGTTTACAAAAATCCTCAATCCAGGACCCGAAAGATCATATAATTCTCAATCCAGGACCTCAATATCAGGTCCTGGATTGAGAATTATTTTATATTTCGGGTCCTGGATTGACAAATCATCTTTCGGGTCCTAGATTGATAATTAAACTATTTTTTGGATCTTGAATTGATTATTCTCCTATTTAAAATTGTTATACCCCAGCTCGAACCACCATGTGGTTCGATCAACATTCATTCCTCGAGACATGTGATGAGAGATGCAGATTCAATATAATGACTCGATCAACACCCAGTATCAAGCTATGGAAGGAAGTTATACTGAAATCCGCAATGAAGGCGCAAACCAAGCAATCAGCTAATGAGAATCAAGGGATTAGCAAGATTTTAGCTGTAATTACTCCTTGTATAGAATGTTAGTTGTAAATTCCTTGATTCGAATAACTTCCATGTAAAGATCGGTTGATTTAGTATAAGAAGGCGAAGAAGAAACTATTAAGCTTCTTCTGAAAAAATTTAATAAAAAGCTAGAGAAAGAACTGTCATTTTAGAGCTCCATATCAGTACTCTTTAAATTCTATTTTTGAACTTTCAAGTAACAACAATTGGCGCCGTCTGTGGGAATTGAAAGAAGAAATTATGGTTGGATCTGGAACAGTATGGGGAGATAATGTTTTTGGAGAAGAAAACTCGGAATTGAACAGGAATGTGTTTGAAGAACACATGAGAAGGATGCAGGAAGAGATGGAACGATTGAGGGAACAAAATCGGCGAGTGACTATGGATGCAGAAATGTTAAGGGAGCAGTTAGCGCTGTTTCAAGAACAGAGCAGGACTAATGAACAGTATGAAACACAGAAATGTTAAGGGAACAGTTAGTCGAGTCCCATACCAGTCGTTTAAGCCTTCTCAAAAGCATCCTGAATGGCTTGCAGTTCTTGCTCCTTGCTAGCCAATTGCGCGGCCTGCCTATCCCAAAAGAGTTTCTCCGACTGCAACTCATTGATCGAGGCAAGCTTCTCAGATTGAAGCTGCTCGACCAGCTTCTGAGTCGACAAAAGATCATCCTTAACAGATTTCAGAGCCTCAATGGCTTCGTCTCTTTCCTTTTTCTATGGCACCCATCGCCTGAGCTACAACGACTCGATCTCTTCTTTCTTTAGGAATCACTTGCATGGTCTTAGCATAAGTGGCTCGAAAACCTTCAAGATTCTGCGTAAAACAAATTGTGAGAGTTTTAAAAAAAGAGAAATTGATGAATCGAGACAGAAGTCGAATACCTTCACATAAACATGCGAGAAATCCAAAAACTTCTTGTAAACGACATCCGAGCTGTACCACGGTGGACCAGCTCGAGTAACACGAACGAAAGTCAAAAAATCACCACCTCCGCTAGCCACCAATCGACGATCCCTCGTGAATTGCTCAACATGTTCAACATCGACAAGCGAAGGAGGTTCGATACGAGACGAATCAAGTGCAGTGTCATCCCGATTCTCATTGCCTTGGGTCAAATCAAGGATAATTTTTTCCTCAAGCACAGGTACGCCTTCAACCTTCTTCTTGTTCCTTTTCTCCAAAGGAGCTTATCATCAGAGTCGACTTCATTGGGAATATTCTTCGATGCAATCTCCGACGAAGCCTTGGTTGAGGCTTCAGTACCACTTCCCTTCTTCCTCTTATGCATCATCCCGGCTCTACGATGCCTTATTCGAATAAGCTCTTCCAGAGTTAACTTAGTCATATCTCTAACACCGTTGATATCAGCCCAATGATTACCATTGAGTCGACCAAGCAAATTGGTCGAGATACCCAATTGGAGCCGAGTATGAGTCGATCAGATAAATTGGTCGAGATACCCAAGTGGAGCCAAGTAATGAGTCGATCAAGAAAATTGGTCGAGATACCCAAGTAGAGCCGAGTATGAGTCGATCAGACAAATTGGCCGTAATACCCAAGCCAGGTAGTGAGTCGATCAAGCAAATTGGTCGAGATACCCAAGTGGAGTCGAGTATGAGTCGATCAGAAATTGGCCTTAATACCCAAGCCAGGTAATGAGTCGATCAAGCAAATTGGTCGAGATACCCAAGTGGAGTTGAGTATGAGTCGATCAGACATTGGCCGTAATACCCAAGCCAGGTAGTGAGTCGACCAAGAAAATTGGTCGAGATACCCAAGTGGAGCCGAGTAATGAGTCGATCAAGCAAATTGGTCGAGATACCCAAGCACAGCCGAGTATGAGTCGATCAGGCAAATTGGCCAAGTTAACCAGTTCAAATGAGCTCATATTGCTCCAAGGCAACCCCTCGAATAGCCTATACACTCTGAGACCACGTCTCAAATGAGCTTGCTTGCTTACGCTCTGAGACCACGTCGATCGAATGAGCTCGCTTGCTTACGCTCTGAGACCACGTCTCGATCGATTGAGCTCATACGCTCCAAGACCACGTCTTGAATGAGCAACCTTCGCTCCAAAGTCGT
>JAPKLW010000308.1:113777-151659 GCA_026898455.1 Plectranthus barbatus
AAAGTCGTGGCTCGACCGAGCTCATACGCTCCGAGTGCACACTTTGACTGAGCTCGACTCGCTCCAAGACCACGTCGATCGAATTAGCTTGCTTGCTTACGCTCCGAGACCACGTCTCGAATGAGCTCGCTTGCTTACGCTCTAAGACCATGTCTTGATCGAATGAGCTCGCTCGCTTACGCTCCAAGACCACGTCTTGAATGAGCATCCTTCGCTCCAAAGTCGTGGCTCGATTGAGCTCATACGCTCCGAGTGCACACTTTGATTGAGCTCGCTTACGCTCCAAGACCACGTCTTGAATGAGCAACCTTCGCTCCAAAGTCGTGGCTCGACCGAACTCATACGCTCCAAGTGCACACTTTGATTGAGCTCAACTCGCTCCAAGACCATGTCTTGAACGAGCAATCTTCGCTCCAAAGTCGTGGCTCGACCGAGCTCATACGCTCCGAGTGCACACTTTGATTGAGCTCGACTCGCTCCAAAACTACGTCTTGAATGAGCAACCTTCGCTCCAAAGTCGTGGCTCGATTGAGCTCATACGCTCCGAGTGCACACTTAAACTGAGCTCGACTCGCTCTAAGATCACATCTTGAATGAGCAACCTTCGCTCCAAAGTCGTGGTTCGACTGAGCTACGAAATGCTCCGATACGATCTCTCGACTCAGCCACAAAGCGCTCTGAGACGTTCTCTCGACTGAGCCACGAAACGCTCCAAGATGATCTCTCGACTGAGCAACCAAACGCTCCGAGACGATCTCTCGACTAGCTACGAACCGAGCTACAAAACGTTCCGAGGTGATCCCATTCATCTAAATCTAATTCCAAACTTCAGTTTCATTCAAGTAAATCAACTTAAATGAAACTGGGGGGCTGTTGTTATACCCCAGCTCGAACCACCATGTGGTTCGATCAACATTCATTCCTCGAGACATGCGATGAGAGATGCAGATTCAATATAATGACTCGATCGACACCCAGTATCAAGCTATGAAAGAAAGTTATACTGAAATCCACAATGAAGGCGCACACCAAGCAATCAGCTAACGAGAATCAAGGGATTAGCAAGATTTTAGCTGTAATTACTCCTTGTATAGAATGTTAGTTGTAAATTCCTTGATTCGAATAACTTCCATGTAAAGATCGGTTGATTTAGCATAAGAAGGCGAAGAAGAAACTATTAAGCTTCTTATGAAAAAATTTAATAAAAAGCTAGAGAAAGAACTGTCATTTCAGAGCTCCATATCAGTACTCTTTCAATTCTATTTTCGAACTTTCAAGTAACAACAAAAATATATGTTTAAAATTGGTTTGAATATAAAAATCAAACTAGGTAAATAAATTTTATCGTATTAATTTGAGTAATGATGGTTAAATGATTACAATAATGATTGATGAAATAAAAAAGGTGCAAAAAATATAGGATAATAGTAGGCATATTTGAGAAAGTTTACATACATTTGGTCATTCCTTTGTATGGGTACTAGGGGTGTGCACGGTCCGGTTTGGCCGGTTTAAGGGGTGAAGTACGGACCAAACCAATAGGTACGGTTTGAAACTTTTACAAACCAAACCAGCCAAATAATTTTTTCAAACCAAACCGGCCAAACCATATTAAAACGGTTTGGTTCAGCCGGTTTAAACGGTTTGAAGATTATTCATTTAATAATATTTCAAACAATAAAATTTGTATATCAATTTGATTATTAAATATTAAGGAAAGAATGATACACAAAATAAAACTAATATAAATATATCTCGCTCAATCATTAATTATAAATATGAGATAAGAAATAAATAAATAATATTATGATTGCAAGAAACAATTAAATATAAGTTGATTTATAGGGTTACAATTCGAAAGAATATAAGCATCGGACATATATATAAATATAATTGATATTTTAGCTTTCTATCTAATAATATTTTATTATCATTATTATATTAAAAATTATAATATTTATACGGCCGGTCCGGCCGAAACGGCCGGTTTCATCCTTCTAACCGTCGGCCAAACCAAATCATCCGGTTTGATATTTTTCAAACCAACCCGGCCAATTATTTTTCTCAAACTAGCCAAATCGGCCAAATTAATTTGGTTTGGCCGGTTCGGCTGGTTTCGGCCAAACCATGCACACCCCTAATGGGTACATAATAGTAATATTTAAGTTTTTATAAGGAAAGTGACTATTTAATTTCATATATTTGCTTATTAATTTCGCTAAACTCAAGTTGATATTATTATATTTACCTAAAAAAGAATTTCTTCATATTATTATTTATTTATATACTAAAACAAACAAATTATCTAATAATTGTTCCCGCTCAAAATATATAAATATTAATTCAATATTTTCATTTTATTGTTGAGGCATATTAGTATTTTGTATTATTAAAATGCCCACAATTCCTTACGTTAGTTTTAAACATTAATTTTAGTTTTCTTTAACCGTCACAAAATAAAATAATGAAGTATGCATGTTTATTAGCAATGAATAACATAACTTAAATTCACAATTAACAAATTATGTGTTTATATTTATTAGCATCTACGGATGTAGAAGGTAATTAATTCAAAATATAAAAAAATATAATTAATTTATATTCAATTAACAAATAATACTGAAAAAGCCAACACTAAGATAAATTTAAAAATAACAACTATATGATAAAATTGGATTCATATAAATAATTAGATGTAAAACAATTAAAACAATATTATAAGTAGTTTTTTATATATTTTAGATGATATTTGTTTTTTATCTTTTTATTCTCTTTTTATATAACAATAGTACAAGTAATTTTTTTTATATTTTTTTATATAGTACAAATAAATTCATTAGGCACTTATTTCATTAGCTAAGAGTAGTATTAAAATAATTAAATTCAGCTACTTCACAACGTACCCGTACTACTTTTTATTTTATTTTTGTAAAAAATGATATTTATTAGTGATATTTTTTCATAATAATGACATTTTATGCAATTATATATATAAGAGATATATAGAATTCACAACTGCACCCATTATTTAACAACTGCAAGATATAAAATTAATTGAAGAATTATTTTAGTTTATGATTTTTTTAATTAAAAATGGATAGATTATATAATATGTCTAATTAAAAGTAGAAATATCATAATATATGTATATTTATAACTTTCTGATATTTTAGTATTCGCAATTAAACTTGCAAGGTTGTCCTTTAAATTTCAATGGTTACTATTTTTCGTGAATAAAAGTTGAGGTTAATCATTTAAATAAATTAGTCTATTTTTCAAAAACAATATTTTCAATTATAAACTTTATATTATTGTTTCATAAACAAAACGCTATAGTGACCTTACAATTTTAATTTGTAAATCCAACAACTTTCAAGCGATTTCTACCAAAATGTAGTGTTCAAATAAGTTGAAAAACTTATTATGTAAGTTCCATTTTAATTAGTGAGTACTTTTATATATAAACAACACAACTATCCCATTTGTAATATATTTATATTTATTTGAAAACACACATTAAATATTTGATACAATGTTTAATATATTTATTTATTTATTTGTAACAACCCAGTTAAAAATATCAAGGTTGTTATATTATATTATGATTAATCATGCGATTAGTTGCTTCATTGTGGGTAGAAGTTGTGTTCATGGTTAATCTTTGTGTTTGTGTTACTTGTGTGATTCATGAGTGTTAATCTTATGTGTGCATTGTGTTTGATTTGTGTTTAAAGGAATCATATTTGGCGAGGTCTTGCTTTTGAGCAGCCGTCATACATCGAAATCTGTAAGAATAAAAGTTGGGCTTTCATTATATAAAAATCAAAAGTATGAAAATGTTTTCTTTCCAAAAATCAAATGATGAAAAATGTTTTGTTTTAAAATTGTTGTTATGCCAAAATGGTTTTGTGAATCATATATGTACCTCTGAAGCCAGAAGAACTTGGCCAGAGAGAATTAAGACGTCAGTAAAATGCACCAAGATTAAAATCCTTGCGCAACTTTTGACTGATTGCGAGCCCAAGAAGGTCTTTGCTCTTGCGCCGCAGTACCAAGAGCTAAAACTCTGGTATGTCATACTGGTGGCCTGTTGCCCCAGTCTGTTAATTGTTGAGTGGATCAACCGCGGGTTGACACTCAAGGGGGGATAAGGTGGGTAAAGTCGATTGTATCTCGATGGGCATTCCGAGATCAGTGCACTTTGATGACAGTGGTTGAGTGGATTATGCCATTCCCAGCTGTACATCGTGACTTGGAAGTAGGTCTACTTCCAAGCCACACATTGAAACAGATTATGATCACACGTTAATTGTTTAACCTTGCAAGGTACATGAAACTGTTTTTATAAGCATGAGAGGATTTCTAAAGCAAATCCTCATGTCTTATCAATTAATGGCATAACAATTTATATTTGTATTATTTCGAGGATGTGTTCACTGGGTACACGGTGTACTCAGCCCCTGCATGTTATTTCTAAAACATGTAGGTTAAAGCTTGGAGCAGAGGAAGTGATAACAGGAATGTGTGAGCAGTCCAAACCAGAGCTTGATCCTGAGATATGTATCCTCGTATACATATCTCCACTACGTAAAACTTCGCTGCAATGAACCTCTGAAAACTAAACTTCCCCATGTGTTGTATAAGCTTTAACTCTGATGTTATTCGAACCAAAATTTGACAATGATATTTTGTATGAACTCGAGCCCTAGTACTATCTCTACAATTGTCAACTTCCGCTTGATCTTACTCTTGATTGTGTTTATTGGTGAGAAATCTCGAGAGATTAACCCGTCGCGCTCTCATAAGCCGGGGAAGCTAAATGGGGGCGTAACATTATGAAATTACTTAAAATATAATACTTTCGTGCAACGCGCGGGTATTTTTCTAGTATAATATCATAAAGCAGTTTACTTCTATTTATTGGGTTATTCTAACTATAGCCATCAATTTTTTCAATATAACCCCTAAATTTAAAGAAAATTAAATTGTTATGTAATATTACTATATTACCCTTATAACTCTAAATTAAATTTCAATTAAAAAATAATAATAATAATAACATACTTAAAAATAACGTATCCCTCTTCCGTTTCAACTTTCAAGCAGATCCTCTTGGACGCAATTGACATGTTCTTCCAACTTCCTATTCTGTTTGAAGATAAATTGGCTAAGAGATTTGAAATATTATTGGGGTATGAGTTACATGATGTTAGATTTCAAGCGCAATTGAAGACAGTGCAAGATATAGACAACAATTATTTTAAGAAAATGCTAAACGAGAGGAAGTTTCACAAGTTGTTAGCTTCGGCAGGCATGGATATTTCTCATACTGCAACAAGCCTAAAGAAGAGGCGCAGGTGAGGATGTATAAAATGGGGGAATGACAATCGTAATAGTTTTTCACTGCTTATCAAACACATAATTAAGGATAACTATGTGGTGTGCCTTCTCGTGATTCGTCTGTATAATAATCACGGAAGACTATCAATGACTTGGATTTTAATAAGTTTAATTGTGTATATCAATTTCGAGAGGATTTGTTTGAAAGTGAAAATAAAAGAGAGGCGTGATTTTATTTTATATTTTTCTAATCGGAATCTTGATTTGGGGTTATAAGAGTAAAATAATAATATTATGTATAATTTATTTTTTTTTATAAAAAATAGAAAATTGTGCTGAGAAAAATGATAGTTGTATTTAGAATTACCTCTTATTTTTTAGTTAATCTCTTTTTTAACTATAGCCAATATGAGAAATTCTCTCGAAATTAATAATTTAATCAAGTAAAGGAAAATCACTTTTAAATGCATTCGTATAATAATGTAATAAAAAAAACTAAAGCCGTTTGGATTTTTCAATATTTTGCGTGTTTATATTCAATATTCATATTTTAGATTAATTCATAAATAGTAAGATAAGCACCTTCATACCCTTTTTTTTTCCCTCGAAAATCTTCATTTTCTACATCTCTTTGACTCTTTATATATTAGCAATTTAGCATGCATAAATTCTATGAAAATTTGTTCATTCCCATTAAAATAAGTACTAAAAGCGACAAACATTTTATTCGATCAAGATTTATTTAGTAGAATTACATTTTACGCGTGAAATCATAAATAAACACTCAATACTATTACATCACGTCACTCATGCCATCTAGTTACAAGCTCAAAGATAGCAATCCATCAAGCATTGGTGAAGTAGGTGAGCAAACGCCTTTTGTTTACCAAAATATGTACATACATACCATCTATAAGAGTCGTGCAGAACCTGACGGAGAAAGCATTCCACCGTTTATTGAAAAACAAGGTCCAAAATACTATCCAAAATGCAGCAACCAATCCAAGCACCATGCTGATATAAAATCCTCTTGTGATCAGCTTGTCTGAATCAATCGTCTCATTAGTTGGCTTCTGCTCTCCAGGTTCAGGGCATTGTCTGGACAAAGGCAGCCCACATAATCTTGGATTTCCAAAAAATGAGGAAGCTTCAAAAGTCTGCAAATGAGTGTCCCATGGGATTTTGCCACTCAAGTTGTTGAATGACAAGTTGAGTGCTCCGAGGTGACTCAGTTTGGAAAGAGTTGGAGGAATACCACCAGAAAGGCTGTTTCCAGAGACATCCAGAAAGTTCAAGAGTTTCAGCTGATCAATGTCATGAGGAATGGATCCCACCAGGTTGTTTCTTGACAGATTTAACCCAACAATGCAAGTATGACCAAAGCAGCATATACAGTCCAGTCTAGGTCATCAGCATGGAGCAACACGTGTGACCACATCAGTATAGACTCTCAAAGTCTAGGTCCGACAAATGAGGAGAAACTAAAAGAAGAACAGACTTTAAGGATTGGAGAAGCCTTAAAGTCTGCCAGCATGAAGCATCAAGTTTCGCTACCTAGGACACTCAGTCCACGATTCCTCATACTGGCAAAATACTGTCGTTCTAACAAAAGACGAGTCGTCACTTTCAAAGTCAGAAAAAGGCGAAGAAAAGGTGTAGACTCTATGCCAAAAGTACACCTACCCACCGAATGTTGCAACTAATAGAGACATTAAATTAGACATCTTCCATTTTGTCTCTAACGATCTAATTCAAACCTTCAAGAACTCAGTTATAAATACCAGAAAAACCATCGAAGAAGAAGGTTACACATTCTAACATTCGTGAATATACAAGAACTACAGAAGCTCTCTAAAGCCTTCAACCGCAAAAGTTCTGCAACCTCCCACCGGAAGTCTAAAGCTTAGCATGGTGAGCAAACATCCGAGGCTACTATAGCTTTCTATGTGTCATTCAATTAACATGAGACTCAGAATACTCATATTCTTGAGTTACCTTTTGGTAATTTTTCTCTCCAAGAAAAACTACAACAGGCAAACACATTTTATACTCTGACTCTTACGGGCAACCTACCGCAGAAGATAAAGTTCACGGGGGAACTCTATACACCTCATTCTGCCGACTAGAACGCTGAGTGGTGCACCCCCACTCTAAGGAGCTGTGCAACGAGGAACCAAGCAAGGACCAGACGAGTGTTCTTGTGAATCGGTGGACAGGACATTCATCGACAAACAATAAATCGTAGGAGCACATGTAAACATTCTGAGCTTAGTGAATTTTCAGACCGAAGTGGATGTTGGACGGTTTAGTCCGAACAACTATAAATGTGTGTGTCGTTTATTACTTTATTTCCTCATCTTGTTACTTGTCAGTAATCAGTATAGCTTTTACATTGCTTTAAACTCAACACTAAGTGTTGGAGTATATTCAGAATACTGACTGATAAGCTAAAATCAACGACACGTACTTAAGATCTTTTGGAATAGATCAAGCTGACTTGTCACTCTCAACTTGTATAAACACTTATACTAATCTAAAATAATACATTTATCTATTGTGTATTTACATTGTACTCTGATAAATCGGGACCAACAAGTGGTATAAGAGCAGTCAGTCCTTATAGAATGTACATTTTGAGTCACTTATGATAGGTATCCTATCCATTCATATCTTTTAGTTATGGAGCTCAGGTTATAGAAATAATGAACATGATAAAGCTGTCGCCGTACAACACTAAAAAGTACGACATGTGAAATAAGAGGTCTTCCATTCAGCTAAAGAGCAGACACCTAGAAATGATAGATGTTCAGGAGAACCATCCAATAAAGGTCACAAAAGCCCTTCAATTCTAGGAGAAGTTGGAACAAATATTGTAGATAAGTTGTATGACGAATGGAGCTCTGAGGACAAAAGAAGAAATCAACAAGATTCCATAGCCCTTGAAGCAATACTATCTTCTCTTAGAGATACATTGTTGGAGGAAGTTATTCAATTCAACCACCAGAGAAGAATGGAGCTACTAGATAGGGGTGTACACGGTTTGATTCAAACCGGCCAAACCGAAATAATTTGGCTGATTTGACCAATTTGGCAAATGAATTAATTGGCCGACCGGACCATAAATTTCAAACCATATTATTTGGTTTAGACGATAATTTGAGTATAGAAACCGGTCGTTTGGACCGGACCGGACCGTTTATAATTTTAATAAAAATTTAAATTATATATTGTACTAAAAATATTAATGTAGTACATTTATTGTAGTGGTTCAAGCTATATTTTGAATTTTAATAGGTACAAGTTCAAATCATATATGTTGTTTCATATAATTCTTTTTCTCCTACATTTCTATTTATTTGTAAACGTCTCTTATTTTACCCTTATTATTTTCGCGAAATAAGTATGAAGAATCCTATACTGTGCAAAATCATATTTTTTTTTCTCCTACATTTATATTTATTTGTTTATTAAAATTCAAAATAAACCTTAAACAATCCAATATTACAATTCACAATTTTAATTCAAGAGAATATATGAGATATGAAATATTATATTTTGATATCACAAATTGTTTGCTTCTACTATAATTAATGTGTACTTTATCGATGAGAACCATTATTTATTTATTTTAATTTCTCAAATAAATTATTGTTAAAAAAGGAATTTTTTTATATTTTGACTATACTCATTAAAGTCATTCCAAAGCGTTAAACCGGCCGAACCAAACCATTTTATTTTATTTAGTTTGGTTTGAAAAATTATTTAGCCAGTTTGATTTGAGAATTTTTCAAATCGTATTATTTGACTTGGTGCATACTTCAACCTTTAAACAGGCCAAACCGGAACATGTACAATCCTACTACTAGACACTATGCCACCAGACAGATCAAATGACGCGCAACAAACAAAAAGAGTGTGTAGATAAGTAAGAGTCATTCCAGATGCTGCCCGACAAAACAATTAATGCCATGAAAAATAGATCCAACATCTAGGGGTGGCAATTTTCGACACAACACGATAACCCAACACGAACACGCACAATAATAATAGGTTAGTGTTGAGCCTTAATGAATTCGTGTCATAATCGTATTGACCCAATAAAGACACGAAATTTTCGTGTTGTGTCATGTTCGTGTTATCCGATAATGTATCGTGTTTCGTGTCATGTTCGTGTTATCCGATAACATATCGTGTTTTGTGTCGTATTTCTATCGTGTTCGTGTTACCCACTAAATAATTAATAAATAATATATTTAATTATTTTATTATTATTATTACTACTATTTTATCATTTATCAACCTAATTTAACAATTTTCGCATATCAATATCTTGTACGTATCGTGTTCGTGTCAATATCTTGTTATCGGATCAAATTCTTAACAGGTCAATATCGTGTTCGTGTCGTGTCCGTGTCATGTTCGTGTTTGAAGCTTAATGGGTTGTGATGTGTTCGTGTCGAGCATATACTTAACAAATCATGTTCGTATCGGACCTTAATGCATCGTGTCACTATCGTGTCGACACAATAATGATCCAACACGCACGAATTGCCACCCCTACCAACAACATCATCAACAAGATCAGGGCAACGGACGACATAACATAAATGCAGAGTGATTAATAAAGTTCACAGCTTCGTGGGTTTATGTGAAGTCAGTTGAAGGAATTAGTTGTATGTCCCCGTAAAAAAATTGCAATTCATGTGGATCATAAAAACATTTGAAGTTTTAACGTGAGACTAATTACAAAACCCAGGCAATGTACGATCATAAACATATTTAGTTATGTAGCCACAAGAAAGTGAACTTCGAGATATTTAGTGAAGGAGCCACAATCTACTGTAATTCTTTTTGAGATAGAGAAAGAAATTGAGATCAGAAAGCAACCTATAGAAAACGTGGTCAAAAATCCAAGAGTCCATAAATAAAACAACAGAAATAACAAACTTCATGCATTATAATACAAAGTATAAAAATAGAAAATGATAACAAAATTAATAACCAAATGGACAGTAAATTCAATTATGGAAAATTTAGAAAACAAAATAAACGTTTGGAAAAGTTTCAACTAATAGAATGATAAAAAATAAGAAGACAAAACAGGCAAATTGCAAGAATAGGAAAAGAATGTAGTTCCCCAACGTCCAAATGAACTAATGAAACAAGTATCAAAGGATAGCGAGGGAAACGCTTTGATGTAGCTAAACTTACTAAAACGCCACACACAACACCACCACATGGCGTCAAGAATCATAAAACAAGTAAAGCACCATTTAAGATTTAAATAAATTATTTGCAATGTTAAATAATTAAAAAAGAAAAGATAAAATGATTAGAAATGACTCAGTCCCTTAGATGTTCATAAAATTGCGATCATTTCCGCAATCATTACAGGTCTGTAGAGGCTCATCATAGTCATTCTCAAACACATACACCAAAAAAACTAGAAGTTGGAAAAAGAATATAGCTGCCCTGTTTCCATTCCACCAGAAACAGTCCGGCGGAAGTTAAAAACTAAAACAGAGCAACACAAGAAATATTGCTTCAAGGGAACGAGTTGAAAGGATACAGTTTAAATCCAACAACCAGATAAAGAAGCCAATAAAAAACATATCACCAAAATGAAATGTCCTTAAGCTTACTAGACCAGCTTCAAGGAATTAATCAGCAAGTCTGAAGAGCAAAAGATCAATTTACGAGCAGAGGAACACCACCCTTTCCGAAAGTTTTATCAACAGAAGGAGGTTGCCTGAATTTCTACTCAAAAATAAAAATTATGTTCAAGAAAGTATCACTCGAAATAATCATCTCATGATATGTGAAAAGAATAAAAAAACTTCTTTTTTGAATGTTAAGATTGATTTTGGCTAAGTTAGGGCCTCATTAAAAAAGAGGGTCTACATATGTTAGTTCTGACATATGCTTGTCTTAGAAAATTTTTAATCATAGGCCAGAGAATGAATTACAACATAAGATCGAACGATTATGGTGGAGGAAAAGGATTCAATAATCATAATAAAAATTAAATTAAATAGGGGCCATCAGATAGGAGCGAAAGACTAAAAGTTTTATAATCACACATCAGTCATTTGAACTATGCATCTGATCATCAATTGACCCAGACAGAAACAAGCGCTATATTATAATCAAGAAGAGAACATTTGATTTACCCAAAACGCACAAGTAATCAGTAAGTAAAAATACTCTGTAATTAAAAATTTAAACTTGACGAATTATTGGAATTGGTTCGAAAAAAACCTCAGAAGGAAGGCAGTAGTGTGTTCGTAATCAACGAGAATACTCATTAATAATACCACTTCGTTCATCATTGGCACCCAATCAAATTTAAGAACCGCAGAAAAATTATATATAAAAAAAGTCGAATTTTTAAAAGAATCCAAAGCCTACGATCTCGGTTGCGTATGCTTGCCAATAAAAACAAGCATGTAATCATCGGCGAAGCATAAAATAAACTGGAAAAAGGGATCAATAACCAAACCCTAAGAAATTAGCAGAATTGAAAAGGAGAAGTGGTGGGACTCAGTTTATGGGTGGTGATATATCAGTATGGTCGGCAAGGCACTTCAACATGCCATTACGACGAACGAGACCTATCACAAAACTCGTCATTGCGCCACCAATCTTCTAAACAAATTGAAACAAAACCCTCTGTGTGAGTGTGTGTGGAGCGGCGTGGTAAGTTGATGCCAAAGATGGTGCTACTTAAAGGAGAGTTGCGGCGAGGGATCTAGGGTTTGTTGTGCCCTTCACTAAAAAAGCGGCGTCAGTTTGATAGGATTACGTCATTATTTGTGGAACGGTAAATAATTTTTATTTTATATATTGGCAATATGACTATGAGCGTCGTGAACTTCAGAATAAATTAAAATAAAATACTCGACGTTAGATTGATTTTTACCTAAAATTCGACTGATTTTGTTTCTGTAATTTTTTGGGCCTATTTTCTCTAAATGAAAAAAAAAAAAAAAAAAAAAAAAAAAAAAAGGGAGCCCTTGCATCCTTATACTTAAATTGGTGCAATTTTTTCAAAGTGGTGGATATTGTTTTGTGATACAATACTTACCACTGAAATTTCACCAGTATCTTTCGAATTCGCCATGTATATGGATCTTTTTCTCATCTTTCGTTTATTTTGTTTGCTCCTTTGTTTTTCAGAAGAACAAAACGCTGCTTTTTGCCAAATTGTAAGGAGAGGGAAAAAAAATCCCACAATTTCAGCTTTACAAGAAACTATACCAGTCCCTTTTAATGAAAAAAATAAAAAATAAAAGTTCCCAAAAATAACTTGTACAAGGCAAAAATAAATAAATAAATAAATAAAATTTACACACAAAATAAGCAGAAAAGGGCCAAATACATTAACTAGGAAACTCATAATAAGCCGCCACAAATCAAAGAACCAGCAGCTTCATACCTTGTGAACTACAAGAATTCTGCTTCGGAATCTAACAATTCAAGAGCAAATGACTCAAATTTGATTCCAAGTCAGATGCCACTCTTACTATTAGTGAAAAAATGGGAATCTCATAATAGGCATACGCAAACTCGTGATATATTACAAATGATAGTACTTTCTTTGAAGCCTCTCAGCTTCTAAGATCTATCCGGTCTCATTCTATCAAGTTGAGTACCTCTCGGATCCAAGGTAGACAACAGTTGGGGCATCGACATGCCACCGGACACAACTATTTCTGCATAAAGAAAACAAATCAAATGTT
Source organism: Plectranthus barbatus (assembly GCA_026898455.1). Lineage (NCBI taxonomy): Eukaryota > Viridiplantae > Streptophyta > Magnoliopsida > Lamiales > Lamiaceae > Plectranthus > Plectranthus barbatus. Next base: position 126,857 of record JAPKLW010000308.1, read on the forward strand.
GGAATACTATACTGGCAGTAAAAAGCATCGTAGAAATAATGAACATCAGTTTAAGCATTTCCTGTTCTAGCTTTTCCGCTTAGGCAATTAATGATGTTGTTTACCATAGCAATGGTTATCACTAATCTATTCCTGAATTTTAGACAAAAAAAATGTGGCAAGTGCATGCTAGTATCTCTAGTATTGCTTGTGAACACCTAAAATTCCAATTTATAGACAATTATATCTGATATGGCTTCCATTTCCTAGCTTGTTGATACATTATACATCAGAAGAAATTTGCACTAAACCAGGTAGGATTCGGGAAACATGCGGGCCTGTAGGGTTGTCAAAGGGACCGAGGTTGCAGACTTGCAGGGTTGCAGAAACACAGACTTACTGGATGAGGTTGGAAAGAACGCAACTTGAAGGTGCCCGAAGGCAGAATATGTTACGTAGTTTGTCCACACTCATTTCACACATTTGGCCATATGCCCAAAAAGTCATAGTATAGTTTTAATGTGCTTATCAGGTTCAGAATTATAACTTTTCTGCCAAAACAACAGTCAATAATGGCAAAAAGAAATATATATCCAACAATCTAATTTTAAAACCAAAATAGTTGCAAAGCCATCTTACCAATTCCTTCTCGTACAGACAAGTTTGGTCTAATAACATCTTTAGCCTGGACCAGGAATATATCACCAATATAAAGATGGTTCGTTGGGACATACACACAGCAGAGTTCTTCCTCTCCTGAATAATTCTGGCATAAGATAAGACTGCCGGTTATGCACACTATACAGGAGTACATCTCTCTTTTCTCCATTAGTAAACAAAATGATCATCATGCAAGAATACATTACAGTTCCACATATTAGAATAATCAATGAGACTAACATGTGTAAGTCTAGAGAAATAATTCCAAGTGACATAACATAATAAAATTAAATATTTAGGGCATGGCAAAAAGGCAAACCTGAAGAGTGACAGATGAAGTGATGAAACCAAATGCGTATTCACCAATGCGTGGATGCCTTATGATAGCCACTTCTTTAAAAGCCTGAGTGTTCTGGTCTGCAACAGCCAATAACAATGTCCAAAATCCATAACTAGAGAAAACTCTCTTCGAAAGACTTAAAACTGGGAAAACTAAGTGTACCTGGAGAAATTGCAGCACTAATCTGCTTTGAGGCATTGTAAATATGACGAATAAAGGGCATACGCTTAATAAACCACTCTCCAAGGCTCAAAACAGAAGCCCCTAACCATGATGACATAAATACTCCAACCAAGAAGATGAATGTAATGGAGGTCACAAATCCCAAGCCTACATCAACAAAAGGGCAGTGTTATATTTAATTAATGTGGGATTTTAACTATCAAAAATCATTTTATGAAAATTGACAATATTAATAGCAAGAGTTGCAAGAACATAAATTATCAACGTCAATTTTCTTTATTCCTAAATTAGAAACAGAGATATTTTCGTACTTCGTCCCCATGGAAGAGTACCAGCATAAAGTATTGAATAAGACAGGATGATTGAATAAGACAGGATGATACATAATTCTGATTCTTATGGTATGTACATTTTCATAAGTGGAATAATGAGTAGTAACCTAATATGTGAGATAGAAGTGATCCACTTTTGGAGATTTTAGCAAAGGTCAGAATGCTTACCAAATATATCAATTCCAAGTTGAACATAAATAGGAGAGAAAAAGCCATCCACGAAATGAATGAACCACCAAGTTACATAGAAAGTGATAGCTATTGGGAGAAGGATGACACTGAAAAAAGATAAAAGCAAGTGCATATCAACAAGTGAGCAGATGAGAAAACAATTAGTTTCAGGTTAAAAGGAAAACATGAAAATGAAGTATACTTCGTAGAAGCAACAGTTACATATCAGCAAAAGTATTCTTAGTAGTGAGCACTACTGTGAACTCCAAGTGGTATTTAGGATTGAAGTGATGATTCATATGGCATGAGATTCACTATGAGCTCACGGTGGTGCTCACCATATGAGTGGTGGCTTCATGATCAAATCAAAGCCTAGGCTCCAACTTGCATGTTTCTATATCTTGTGATCCGAATTCTTAAGAATGCATCATAAATATGTGCTCACCATCCAGTAATGAACTTCTTTGAAGCCCAGCTCCTCACAACTTTGTAAAATGTCTGCATGATTACCAATATGAAGAAATAGGCTTTATATTTTGATAGAGAGGGATTCATTTAAAAAGCAGAACAAAATCAGTGTTTTATCAACAGAGCAATATGTTGACATGAAGTAGATGATGAACAAACTCTAGAAAATATATCTTAATTGCAGACATCATTATCTTTTGTAAGCTTGGGCCTTGGAGATGGGGGTGGCTTGCAGGAAAATAGTACAAGACAGAGTTTATTAATACGTAGATCAATTCAATGCGCGTGTAGCTAAATCATCATTTACAGTCTGCAATATAAAAGATGAGGATATACAAACTCATTGTGGTATACCTTTTCCTTTCGATACAAAAACTCCTCACATCACAGTCAACCATCAGTTGTTCACAACGAAAATTTAACTTAAGCCCGTGACGAATCACTATACGGTGCAGTTTTTAATGCTAGCTACATACGAATCACAATAGTACACACAATTGAATAATCAAATAACTTAAAGAAGAAAACCGATTTTCAAGAAAGGTAGTAATTTAACTCCAAAAACCCTAAAACGGAAAATAAGAAACAAGGAAACAATCCTTAAACAATCAAACACACGAAGTAAAACATATAAGCACAAAATACCTCCCGGCCAGAATGATGGTGGGAAGAGGAAGGGGAGGCGGAGGAGGGGCCGACGTCATCCAGGCGGTGGTCAACGGAATCAGCCACAGGAATTAGAAGCTCGCGATCTCTCTCTCTGTTGCTTCCCATGACACCGAGAGATTTCTCATCTCCCATCTTAGACACACACAGTATGCAGAGTGATGAATTCCTTCCGTCAAGACTCTCAGACTTAAAATTTGAGTGCTTGGCCTCCAAAATATTTCCAGTTTTTCTCTAGAGTTTTAGCTGTGTATCAATAATCCAGTTAAGAATTCAGTTAAAAGAGCACTCCTTCACTTTTACCATGGATTAGGCATAGTAATGATGTGAACGTGTAACAGAGGATTGCTATTCATGGCGACGGAAAATTCAAAGAGAGGGGTTGGGCCATTTCATGAGCATAGCTGTCTCCAACCACATGATGCCAGCTCTCCCATTTTGGCAATGCAAGAAATTTCCTATTTCTATATTATTCTTCAAAATTATTGTCAGACAGATACTTTTAAATATTTAAATTAAGATTTGGGACACCTGCCATTTATATCATAATATAAAAATAATTAGGGGTGGCAATTTTTTATCCGATCCGATAATCTTACACGAATCTGTACGATAATAACGGATATGGATTGAGGCTTATCGGATATGGATCCTTATCGGATCGACACGATAAGGACACGAAAATTTTGGATCGAATTCGGATTGGATACGGATCGGATCGGATAATTCATTAAACGGATCGAATTCTGATCGGATACGGATATCCGTTAATAAATTAATAAAAAATTTTATTTTAAAATATAATAATTAATTAATTGATTTTGATATATTAAAATAGATTTAAAGTTCTTTAAAAAACTCAAATCTCTTGGTTCTTCATTGTTCGTGTCCCATTTTATTAATTCACCACAAAAAAAAATGTATTTATTTATCTATTAATTATATTTTTTAGTATTTATTTTCTTCTACTATCAAAATTTAATAACTTTTTTTTTTCTCAACTTCAAGTTTTCAATTAAAGTGTATCAATGGATTAACTAAAAGGTGAGATCTAAAATTTTTATGTTGATGAAAGTATTATAGATTCTCATTCATTGTCTCAACTCTTTCAATTTCACCATGATAGATTAAAAGTATTTATTATAAGTTATTTTATTTGTTATAAATCTTAAAGTTTTAATTAATATTTTTCTCCCACAAAATTATAAGTGGAGTATTGACAACTAAGGTCAAAGATTGATCAGTATTTAGAAATGAGCATGTTTGATCACTAGAATTGGAATTTAAGATTTATCTATGTATCTTCGGATATTTGATTTAGGATTTTAGTTTCAAATAAAGTTACAGTTTTATTTATTTATCAAACACATTATTTGAACAATCAAATATGAATATTTTGTATTATCTTATCAAATTTTTATTGGATTATAATTGTGTTTATTGAAACGGATTCGTAATTAATTAATCCAATTTGAATTCTTATCGGATCTTTATCGGATCGGATACATAACGGATCATTCGGATTGGATACTTATTGGATCCTTAACGGATACGGATCGGATTTGGGCGGATACGAATTTGAGCTTAACGGATCGGATACAGATACGGATTTTAATTTTTCTTAACGGATCGGATACGGATTTGACCTTAACGGATCGGATCGATAACGGATTGACACGATAAAGATCCGATCCGCACGAATTGCCACCCCTAAAAATAACAATTACTAGCTTATATGATCTATTTTTCTTTATTGAAATATATTATTTAAATAATTAGATGTCGCTAGTATAACTCTTAAATCATTCACAATTTGTTATAGATAATGCTCATCGATATATTATATTATCATAAATTATTAAATATATTATAAATTATACATATTATTAAAATATATATTAAATTTTTATTTTTTAAAAAAAATATATATAATATAATCAAATTTCCAATGATGAAAAGTTGATGTGACTCTCCTGATTAGGGGTGTGTACGGTCCGGTTTGGCCGGTTTAAGAAGTAAAGTACGGACCAAACCAATAGGTACGGTTTGAAATTTTCACAAACCAAACCAGCCAAATAATTATTTCAAACCAGACCGACCAAACCATATTAAAACGGTTTGGTTCGGCCGGTTTAAACAGTTTGAAGATTATTCAACTAATAATATTGCAAACAATAAAATTTGTATATCAATTTGATTATTAAATATTAATAAAAGAGTGATACACAAAATAAAACTAATATAAATATATCTCACTTGTCATTAATTATAAATAGGACATAAGTAATAAATAAATAATATTATGGTTGCAAGAAACAATGAAATATAAGTTGATTTATGGGGTTTTAATTTAAAAAATAATATAAGCATCAAACATATATATCAATATAATTGATATTTTAGCTTTCTATCAAATAATATTTTATTATCATTATTATATTTAAAATTATATTATTTAAACGGCCAGTCCGGCCGTTACGGCGGGTTTAATCCTTCAAACCATCGGCCAAACCAAATCATCCGGTTTGAGATTTTTAAAACCAACCCGGCCAATCATTTTTTTCAAACCAGCCAAACCGACCAAATTAATTTGGTTTGGCCGGTTCGGCCAGTTTCGGCCAAACCGTGCACACCCCTACTCCTGATGATACTCGGTATTTAAAAAGGGTGATTCTATTCATAGCCTCCAATTTTCTTTTTATAACCCCTTAAATAATTAAAATTCAAATAATATTTAAATTGGACATATTTATCCTTATAGCCTCAAATAACAAATCTAAATATTATCCCCATAGCCCCTTACATCTTGTGGACCTCGACACTGTTTTTTATTTTTTATGTTATTTTATTTTAAATTTCAGGAACTCAATTTTTGTTGAAGGTGTTGAGTTAATTAAAAATTTATAAATTCATACAATATTTTAATTAAATAGTGTTACTAAAAAATTTGTTATGAGAGGTATATAGAAAATTTGCAGAAAATAATTTTGAAATTCAACCTAATTTTATTCAAAACATAAATTATTTGAGATAAATGGATGAACAACTGTAAAAAAAAATAACTGAAAGCAAAAAAAAAAAAAATAACTGAACAGAATTTATTGTTCTGTAATCCGTAATTATATTTGGGATTTCAAAAAAATTTCACGTTTTAGATTTGGTATTTGGGCTATAGGGACAAATATGTTATTTAGAAAAATATTTGAATTTTAATTATTTTGATGGCTATAATGAGAAAAATGGAGGCTATGGATACAATTACCCTTTACAAAATTATGCATCGGCATTGCTATTATATTATAAATTAATTTATTTTTTTCAAATTTTTTTTGTTGAATTTTCTCCTCATTGTAAACTTAAAACAAATTTGATAATTTGACAAATATTTGAAACAAAATTGATAATGTATATTTTAATAATATCTATAATTTGTAATTGTTGATTCAGGATCCAAAATATAGTTTAATTAACGATTCAGTATTCAAAAGATGAGTTCTCAAAGCAGTACCGAAAAAATCATACAATTCTCAATTCAAGCTTGATATTGAGGTCATGGATTGATAATTTTATGATCTTTCGAGTCCTTAAATGATAATTTTTGTGATCTTACATGTCCAAAATTAATAACTAATCTTTTGAGTCCTGAATCGATAATAAAGCTATCTTTTAGATCCTTAATTGATTAATTTTCTTTAGCAAAATTATACTAATATTTTGTAATATATTAGTTGTTAGGAAATTTGATAGAAATATCCTTCATTTTATATTGTGTTTTTGTGGGTCAAAGATTGTAAAAGTCATCCTAGTTAGTCTTCAGCTTGGGTGAAAAATCTTAAGTGTTGTATAGATTCGTTATCGAGTTGTAAGTTGATACTAACATAAAAACTAGACTGTTCAAAAGTCTAGTACGCGCGAAAGACTAAAACAGGCCAGAAGAACGCAGTACACCTTTCAAGCCTGGAAGAAAAGGAGTCTAGCGGAGTATGAATCTCGTCAAGTACGACTCCAGTATAGTATGGTGCGGTCGCTCAAACCATACTAAGCAGCAATGGACCAAATATACTTCAAAGAGATGACGTCATCAGAATGAAGTTGCAAATATGAAAGCATCAACACAAACTTCATAGTTTAGGTCCCAGCATATGAGGATAAGAGGATTCGCAATAAAATATTCTGTAGGAGAACATACTTTAATGATTGGAGAAGCCTTAAAGTCTGCAAGCAAGAAACTTCAAGTTTCGCTACCTAGGACGTTCAGTTCGGGATTCCTCATACTGGCAAAATACTATCGTTCTGACAAAAGACAATTGTCTCTATCAAAGTTAGAAAAAGGTGAAAAAAGGTGTAGACCCTCTGTAAAAAGTATACCTACCCGCCGAAAGATGTTACCAATAGAGCCATTTGATTGAACATCTTCTATTTTATCTCCAACGAATTTTAAATTCAAACCTTCAACATCTCGGGTATAAATATCATAGAAATAATCGAAAAAGAAGGTTACCCAAACCAACGTTAAAGACTACACATACAGACGTACTCACACAGACGAACTTACAAGATTCTATACGACCTGTGATCTCTTACCGAAAGTCTTAAGCTTAATGGGGTGAGCTTACTTTCGAGGTTATTGAGCATTCTGTGTATCACTAAGTGAACACGAGACTCAGAATCACAATATTTTTGAGTTAATACTTGGTAGTTTTTCTCTAAAAAAAAACTACAACAGTCAAGTACATTTTATACTCTGACTCTTACGGGCAACCTGCCGCAAAAGAGATAGTTCACGGGGATCCGGCTACAAGGAGGCTGAGTGGTGCGCCCACACTATGAGGAGCTGCGAAACGAGGAACCAAACAAGGACCAGACGAGTGCGCTTGTGGATTGGTAGACGGAGCATTCACCGACAAACAATAGATCGTAGGAGCACTTGTAAATGTTCAAAGCTTAGTGGATTATCAGACCGAGTGTCTGAAGAGTGGACGTATGATGATTTAGTACCACTATAAGTTTGTTTTCCGTTTACTGCTTTATTTATTTATTTGTTAGTACAACTTTACTTCATTTTGAAACCCAACACTCAAGTGTTGGAGTATATATTGAATACTCACAGTTAAGAAAAAGTAAACTTCTAGTGCCTTAGAGTTTTAAACAAACTAAGCTGACACGTCACCCTCAATTTGGATAAGTGCAAGATCCCAAATTTAAACATAAAATTTTCTACTGTGCATATATACTATACTCTGATAAACCAGGACCAACATTAGCTTATTGAACTAGTGAAGTATTTTTACAAGATTTATGGAAAATGGACAGGGGGAGTTTGGGCCGTGATATTGGGCCAAGAAAGAGAAACGAGTTGAAAATAAGTCGACCCCGCCAAAAATAAAGGACCCAACTTTATAAGGAGAGCCCGCCGTCGAAATCTCTTAAAATTTATAAGATGTGGAAAATATGAAGTAAATCATCTTCGCGGCAAGGCCCTATTTATCCAACTTTTTTTAAAAACTAAAATTGAAAAAAAAAAGAATTAAATAAAAAGTAATAAAAATATTAAAGTTTGTGCAGCCAGGCATCCACGGTGGGCTGAATTTGAAAATTGAATGCGAGGAATTAAGTAACATATATTTGGGTAGTTATTGAAGTTGAAGTGGAAGAATGAATGAATAGTAAGACTGTAAGAGTGGTGGTGGAGAATGGAGATAGTGGAAACAAACAGCAGCAGAAGTTGGGAAGTGGGCTAACGTGCACCGACGTGACAAGACTCCTGTGACTGCATTCAAAGCGGTGGTTGTTCAATGTTTATACTAACCACTTCATTCAATTTCCTCAAATTTAACCTTCATTTTGTTTATTAAAATCTCACATAATAAATAGACCAGATTCAATTGATGAGAACAAATTCTTAAAGAATATATGTAGAGTATAATTGTTAAAACTGAAAGATAATTATAAAATAAAAGAGCCGTTTAGCTTAGATCTAGGCTAAATAATGTCAACCCTAATTGCACCAATCTTTCAAGTGAAACAAAAACAGCACACGTAGGCCTAATTAAATATAAACAATTTTTTTTTTGTATAAAATATTGATCAATCATTGTTACAACAACGGTATTTTAGTATCCCATTGTCAAACATATCAATAATTTTTTTCATTAATCATTAGTATACAAACTACGATCCAAAAGGGACTAATTGCTAACTTTTTGGTCCTTGATGGGCTTCTTCTCCATTAAAATTTGTCTGTTGTTCAACTCCATCTGAGCAAATTCTTCCCTCTTCAACCTAAAAAAGAAAGAAAAAAAAAAAGTGACCCCTACCATTGATGTGGATTTTCCTATTTGGAACAATAGATTCTAAATATGACAAAGCATCATCATCTGCTACTGACAATTATTGTCTCCAAAAACCATATCTATGCAGTAAATAAAGAAATCAGCTCAGTTCGTGGTGGCATGAATAAATGAAATCAGACAGCAAAACACACACACACACTCCACTCCATTATTCAAAAACTGATCTGAATCAAATTTATTTCGTGGGCTCAAGAAAGAAGGCCAAAATAAGTCAAGATTTCAGCAGCCACATTTGCCATAATCGTCGTTTGCGTGGATCTTAGGTCTCTCATTAAAACCAATCCGCAATGCTGGTGACCTTTAACTGAAATATTGTTCATCAGTCTCTCTCTCTCTCTCTCTCTCTTGCTTTCTTCGTTTTTGCTGTTTTTTCTTCTCTCTTTTGATGCTTCAGAAATGGTTTTTACACAGATGTTAAAGGGGTGTGAATTTGGTTGATCGAACGACCTACCTACAGGTATCATCTGCAAAGATTCTCTCTCTCTCTCTCTCTCAATTGAATTATGATGGAGTTCAGGGAAAGATTGCTTTTTTATTTTTATTTTTTTTTGTAGTGTAACCTGACAATATTGAAAGCATCTGTATATTTAAAGTGGAGCTTATTTTTCTTCTTTTTTATTACTATTTATGGTCGGCAGCTTGTTTGTCATCATATTTTTCTTGCATCTATAGTGCTGCAAGATGTGAGATTGTCTGTCTGAAAATCAAGGAATATAATAAACAGCATTCGGCAAGATTCATCATCAACTTTTGACTCATTCAATCCCACATATCTGCATCAAGAATATGCCTCAAGACAGTCTGAGATCCGTCGTCTATCGATCTTTCGTCACATGTGACGATCCCAAAGGAGTGGCCGACTGCAAGACAATCAGAAAATCCAAGAAATCCAACAGCACGTCGACTTCACATGACGAAGAGAGGAGGAGGAGGAGGGAGAAGCCATCGTCAAATGAGGAGTTACAAAAACTTCAGATGATGGAGGTGTGTAGAGGGGCAGAGAGGCTTAATGAAGTAGTGATCGGTTCGTTGTCGAACCGGCCGAGCGTTGACCGGCCCTCGAAGCATATTGCGACAGACTTGCTGAGAGGCGCTCTTGATCTGCAGGAGTCCCTAGTCATGCTACGGAAGTTGCAAGAAGTTGGGAATTCGACGAAGAAGCACAAGGAGAAGAGGCCTCATGGCTGCAGCGTTGATGAGTTTAAGGATAATGAAGCACTGGATTTTGAGAAACCAAGAATGTCTGCTGACAGTGCACCCAAAGACTGTTATGATGAGCTAAGGGAAGTGATAAGAGAGAGTTTTGCTAGGCAGAATCTGCTGCCAAAAGCTTCTGCTAAAGAAAGAATCTGTGATGTTGACAGGAAACATTCTGAGTTGTGTGTGGATTTGCCATCCTCTAGCTCGAGCCAGACGTCCATGATTCACTCATATTCTTCGGGTTGTTCGTCTTCTAGCATCCGGCATGAGAAGATGCAGGGCACTAACTTGATCGCAAAGCTCATGGGACTAGAGGAAGTGCCATCAAAAGGAAGGAGTGGTGGGAGCTTTGAGCAGATGGAGAAGGAAGGGATTCCATATCAGAGAAGCCCTTTTCTTGATATTGATTTGCCTAGACCTAGGAAGCCTCAGTTCATGGTGCAGAAGGTTGTACGAGAGAAAAGAACGCTAGAAGAAATAATAGAGACCATGCAGTTCAAAGGGATTTTGGGGAGAAAATCTGCAGATGGATCCAATGATTGCTTTTATCATTCTAATGCATCTCTCTTGAGCACAGACTTAGATGTTGATGGCCCTCCAATTGTGATTATGAAGCCTCTGCGTGGTCGCGGAGACCGCAATGAAGAGCTTCATGATGACCGGATCAATGGAGAAGAACACATGGAGAGAAGGCAAATGCCAAGACAGATGAAGGGAGAGTTTCCACCTAGAGCACCAGTGAAGGCAAAGGAGCTGCCACAACCCAAGCTCGATAAAGGTAAGGAAGGGAAGAATTCAGCAAGAGTTGGAGAGAGGGTAGTCAAGAACACATTAGAAATCCAAAATAGGTTGTCTACAAAGAAAATGAACCATCCGAAGCCTCTTGTTCCACAAATGCAGAAGAAAGAAGTAGTACCTCGGAAGATTGATAAGATACATAGAGTAGCTCCTAATACAAGGAAACCGGCTGGAACAAAGGAAGTTAGGCCGCAAAAATCTGATAAAACTCAAGGTTTAGCCAAGCTTACCACAGTGAAGCATAGCAGAAATGAGAGAGAGAATAATGTTTCTAAGACTCAGATTGCAAGAGGAAAAGTTGCTACCCCAGATAAAAGCATCAAACCAGCATCTCTGAATCCCACTATTCCAAAGAGGAAACCAAGGAAAGGTGAATCCAAAAGCAAGCCCTCATCAGCTTTAGTAAGTCCATATTTTACTTGTAGAATTCTCAGTGATTATCAGATTCCTATCACAGCATCTAAAACAGTTGTATTAACAAAGTTTTGAATACTGCATTGAACATTTATTTAACTAAGTTATGATATGCTGCTATTTTTCTTGGAAAATACTAAGCTAACATCTTCATGCAGCTTAAAAGTAGACAAAGTGATGGAAATCTTGGAATAAGTGTTGAGGCTAACATTGAGACTCTGGTGAAGAATACAGAACCAAAGCAAACTACTGAGGAAGTGGCTGATATTTCTGGTAAATGACTAAATCCAATCGATTGGGTTCTTTCTAACTACCATCACCTACATCTTTTTCGGGTCTCATATCTCTATCCAGTACTGTTTCTATTTATACTATAATGTTTAGATTTGGTATTTCAGAGGGCTACCCCTGTTTATTTTGAAAATCATGTAATGCTCTTTGTTATGTAACAGCGTTAGTAAGTACAGCATCCTTAAAGATTTTGTGTAAATATGCCCTTCTATTTTTTTCAGAAACTCCTATCTCTCTCTCTCCTCAAAATCCACTTCTGATATGAAACTCATGTGTGCAATGTTTGTTGGACCTTGTGGTTTCTGTGTGTGATAGTAAGTGATAAATCCATGCTGGTTGAAGTTAAGACAAAAAATATACAAATGAAGCAGTCAGCATTTAAAAATATCTCTAATTCCATAGCATAATTTATATTCTGTTTTTGTCACAGAGAATTCAAGAAATGGAACAACTTCTAATGATGCTTCCAGCCCAATAACTAAGGATGAGCTCAATCACATTGAAGATGGCAGATTCATTCCAAGTGTTGATTCAGATGAGATCAAAGGCTGCAAAAGCAAAACCGACACAAGATTTTTTCTTCTAAGCAACGTCTCATTTCTCAATCATGTAGAGGAGCTCTTTGACATTGGGGCTCATGGCTCTGCAGTTTTCGAGGAATCCTGTTTACCTGATACCGAAGTGCTTCATGATTCTCTAGTACTCGACTGTTCTAAAGAAATACTGGAGCGTAAGAGCCTGAACTACAGGAGGATGAGAAATCAGTGGTCACAACACCTCTCGAGAAAGCCTAAATGTCATTTATCCTTGGACCAGTTGGTAGAAGACATTTGTGATGACATTGAAGATTTACAGAACTATAGTAAGTCCTGCAGTGTTGTAGTTCTTGTGGATAACATATACCCGATGCTCGACAGAGATCTACGGTGGAACGAAGAGGTGACGGGTGGTTGGGATTCGGGTTGGAGGAAGGGATACTCAACAGAAGCAGTTGATGAAGTGATGCATGATATAGAAGAGCTAGTTTTGAGTGAAATAGTAGCTGATGTGATTACAGAGATCGTGTAGTAATTTGTAGAGGTTTTGGTGTTTGATTTTTCATAAGATTGCATAGAGTTGATAAATTGTAAAGTTGTCTGCACATCATAAATCACTCAGGAAACACATCCAAATATTTATGCAAGAAGCCGTTTTCCACGTTTGATGAGCGCAGCAATGTCCCTATTCTGCATAACGAGTTTCCAGTTTATGGCGCCATGTTTGATCTTCTCAGCCTCCTGCAGTAACAGAAGATCACTTCGATTAGGCCAATTCTCATCCCTCTTCAAAACCACACCCCTCTGACAAACCTGGAAATGGAAAACTGGATTCTTGATTTTTGGCTGTATTGATAGGCCATCATCATCTACTGGCCGCACTGGGAATCAAAGGGGGTATAAGTATAACTATTAAGAATCTCTTCTTCATATATTCATACATATTTAAATTTTGCACTGGTTCTTGAAAATTTGAAGTTTCATACTATTTTTGTAGTCCTTGGATATGATGAGTGAAGCTGAAGCTACATTCTTTTTCTTCATGTCACTGCTGGAACTCTCAACCACTGAAGGTTTGCAATTGTATGTATCAAAATGCAGCAATTCTGCCCCCTCAAACAGAGTTCCATCTTCATTCTTGGAATGAATGAAGATCTTTGAATGACTGTAGCAATGTTAGTAAGGTAACAGTTACAAACCACTCCTTCAAAACCTTTTCACACCAATGTTAGTCCAAGTTTATGATTAAAAACAATCAGCAATGAAGGGGCATCCTAATTCGGATACCTGGATACATAGCCGGAAACTATGGAGTCTTTTGAAGCTGGTAACCAAAGAAAGCATCAATCAGCATAGCAAAATATGAACAAATTATGTCTAAAAATCAGGAATTGAAGAGACAGATTGATTCATTACGTGGCGAAATGTAGCGACAGTGGAATCTTGAAAAATCAGAACCCCAGTGAAATCTGGCCAGGGATATCTTGTAGGAGTGATTTTGGCACGTCCCAATTCTCTGTTTACACCATCAACAACTCTTTTACACTGTACAGATTAAAAATCTTGAACTTTTTTTAAGATACCTGTTTGAGGCTGTCGATTTTATGCTCTGTTTCAGAAACAGAATTGCTCTTAGAAACGCAGCATTCAAGATTAGCTGACATAGCTCCCAGATGATCAACAACTACAACTACTGCTCGCGACACGTAATCTTTCGTAGTTTCTAGGATACTACATTGCAAGAATCATAAATGCAGCTCAAATTACAGACAGGATTTGTAATGGAACTTTGAAAAAACCTGAGTTACCGAGTCTTGTCTGAGGAGCTCAAGAAAGCAGTTTTGCAGTAATCAGCAGCATGGTATAGCTGAGAGCTGAAGGCCCTCAACTCCTGCAGCAAGAAGAACTCAAACTATAGTTAGTGAAGATGATATATATATAAAAATGTAAGAAATCAGAAAGACAGCATGGCTGACTTTCAGAGATTTGTGGAACTGTGCTGCATTATCATCAAACACTGCCTCGGAATCTTCCTCCACCATCCTCTTATCTATTTCTTTCTCTCTGCTGATAATTACTGCAATTAATGGGCCACTATTTAAGCTTCTTCATCATTTATATAAAATTTATTTTTTAGATATGGTTGGAGCTAGTCTCGTGAATCTTCTACTTTTTTTTTTTTTTTTTCTGCCAATCACTGACAAATGAGGAGATGAATTTTGTCGGAGCCCCTCTGAAAAAGTTCTTTTTCCTACCCCATCAACGATTCAAAATATTAAATAAATATAGACAAGAAAAACGAGTTTTGTTTGTAGTGAACACGCTGCAGACAAGACAAACAAGAACGAATGTGTCGCAACGGCCCGTGAGTTTCTGTTGGCCGTCGTTTCACTTCCTTCAAAAAAAAAAATTTGAAATAATTGTTTGTACAGTTAGGTTGATATATAGAAATGAACGATAGCTTATCTGGTGACCTTGACATGCTCCTCTAATTTAACTATAACCAAAACTATCTACAAATTCGTAAAATCAAGCCTACAGTTGAATCTTATTGCATCAATATCATAAAGGTCTCCTATAACTATTCCCAAGTCCGGTTATACACACCAGAGTCTACTCTGGATTGATCAAGTTCTCTTGGTTTTGCTTTCAACTGAGAATTACCATAATTTTTCCCAATGGAAGAACATTAAGTCAATTTCTTTCATTTAAAACTTTAAAAATAGTTTTAAACTTTGGTATATTATACAAAGAGATGTTGATGTCACTTAATATTGTGGTGAAAAATGTTAATAAAATAAAGATTCATGTACAGATTTGTCTAAAATGTATGCCATCCCATCATACTCTATTGCGTCTCTCTCAAATGTTGTCATCGTACTAACATTATGAACTGCCCAAAACTTATGAATGATAAGTTAAAAATTGCTATTACATTTAAATCAGTTCTAAGCAATGGCCCTCTATATTTAGTGTTGCTGCCTCATCGAAGAAAAACCAGACGTTTTTGGCTTCGAATTACAGAGATGAAGCAGCATAGATTTGTTTATTGCCTAAATCCTACACATTTCACAACTCCCTTTCACGTTTCGTTCTTACATCACCATTTTCAGCCGGCGTGCTTAATCTCAGAAATGGGACACTGCTGACAGCAGCAGCTGGTTGAGTGACCACTGCAGAAGCCTGCCAAGGAACACCAATCTTGGCTACACCGTTGCTGGTGTGATGTTGATGCCTAGCATCAGCTCTTGTCCCTCTTTCAGCCCCTGACTCTGTCCGCGCCAACGAAGAATACTTGGTTTCTGCAAGGGTGGAATGACGGATCAGTTCAAGACTTACACGATTAAGAGGTGTAGAAACTTGCCTTTTATTTCTCCTAAGGTGATGAGCCTGTTCAGGCAGTCTCTGAACTTTGTTAATATGATTCTTTCTTGCTCCTCGTATGCTTCAGTTGCTCTATGTTCACGCAGCAACTGGGACTGGGACGACGCGTTGTTTTGAGCGTCTGACGTATCAGGGGAAGCAGCAGAGCTGAACACTGTGTGTTGTTCGTGACACATTAGAGCTAAAGTGCTGGGAGACATTGGCCTTCCTTTACATACATCAGCTCCATCTGAACTAGATTCCCCGGCTGCGACCTTCTCGGCCGGGTTTTCAGATGGAGGAGGATTAGCCTGAGCCTTTTCAGCTTCAGAATGTTCCTTCTGGCTGTGAGACTCATCACAAATGGTTGAAGCCAGTGAGATTTTTCCAGAATCTGATGCTTGCTTCTCAGTCGCATCTCGTTCCTCTGGAATAGATCAGAAAAGAGGGGCTAAGCCTAAATCCAACCTAAAATTCATATCATAAAGCAGACTTCTCTACCACTAAAAAGGAGAAAGTAATAGTCCAATGCAGAGCGACATATTTCATTTTTATTAGATGCTGTCCATATATCAGACAGAAGGGTGCAATACGATACGATGATCTCGTATAGAACCTTAGTAAGCAATATCATACTAATACTGAATGCTGATACAGTTAAGGTTTTTAAAATATTTGAAAAGATGTGGAATGGGGAAACCCCCATGAGATGGGGTCTATACCAGCAAGCATAGTTGCAGCTTCTCTCGAGTATACGACGAGCACAGAACAGAGTTCCTTTATGTCCTGGGGCTGAATGATGTCAGCTAATAGGGACCTTTAGAAGAAGAACACAAGTAAGTTGTCTGAAGAAAAAACAAACAACAATTTTAGTGAACGCATACCTATAAGTAAACTTCAAAGAACCCGAGGCCGATGTATTAACTGGACGAGCAACAGTAACTGAAGATGACGAAGAGGAAGGTACAGAAGCTTTAGTAAGGTTAGCCTGCCAAGGAGAAAATAATATTTTGACGTCAGAATTAAACTGAGGGATTCCTTCAGCCGTTGACATAGTGATCAAATTCAATAATCAAATAGGGTAGACGTTGCAGATTCGTTACTACAACAAATTATACCTGCTGCAACTGTCCAAGCCTGTGAACTGGATCTTTTATGGCTGATCTAAAGAAAAGATCCTGACCTTTCCGCTTTTTAGCCAATGGAGGAGACCCATAACCAGAAGAACCAATAGCGCCGGTGATGGCAGCATTTGCTGCCTGCTGGATAAAGGCAATGTTGCTGGCATGATCTCCGTGAAAGAGAGCTTGCCTCTCTTCGCTTCCATCATAATTTTTGCAGTCCATGCATTTACAATTTTCAGAACAAAGGATATTTGCTTGGAAGCATTCACAGTACTTCTTAAGGCACCCCGATTTCTTGCAGTGGCATCCCTTATTGTGCTTTCCTGTAATAACTTCACCAACCTCCTCCTACATATTGATAAAAAAATCAATCGATCAGGTCACTTTCTGTGCATCAGACTGATATGATAGGGCAATCATGTGCTTTTTACAGTTGTAATATCAAGAATAACTAGATTTATTCTATTGGTTGAACTGGATAACATCCTCACCAACGTCACGACAAGTAGCTGTTAGTGTATCAACTGCTCATCACAAACCATAAAGGTTTACGCTTTCTCTTTCCTACCATTAGTAAAAATTCTTACAAAGCATCTTGGATAATTATAAAACATTTAGAGCAGAAAGTGACAATACCACAGCTCCTAGGTCATCCATTAGAAGAAAGAAGCTTAAATGTAATTATTTTTTAAAGCAACCATAGCATATATTTCCATATATGTTAATCAATTGCAGCTAGATCTGCCATGAGGAAACAGAAACTCTATGATACAACTAAACATATAAACTGAGGTAATATTTTTACTAGAAAATAGAAATGCACTTCAATATGATGGAACTTCGAGTGCTGACAATACCCTGTTATCCCGAGCTCCTTGAGGACTGCTAGCAATTTTTGGCCTAAAAGCATTTGGATTGCGCTCCAGAGTAGCTTCAACAGCTTCACGTCTAGGACCTTCATTTTCAACATTGTTATGGCAGTTCACACAGTTGCAACCATCACAATAGACTCCAGAAGCAAAGCATTCACAATACCTGAACACAATTTGTGATGTGATATCCATTTCATAAATTTTAGAGAAAAAAGATTAAAATTGTTGGAATGTCATCTGGCCAAAAGCAGAAATCAAAATTAAGTTTATGTTTTGTGATGTTGAAATGGATAAACATTAAGATGAAATATAGCAGCTTACAATTTCAAACACCGAGAATGTTTGCAATTACACTGCTTTTGCTTCTTGGGGGTACCATCTTTTGCTTCATTCATAGTTTGCCTGGGCCGCGATCTTGGGGATTCAGGTTTCCTGAAGACAAAAGTTATTATTTACAACAAGTAGTGAGGGAACAACTTATCACACACCACAAATGTTTAGTTAAATCATGCATAACATAAGCTCAGCCAAATGCACAAAGGCTGAAACATATTCTCATTCCATGGACGTTACACAACTAAAATAAAATAGAAGGCATTTTACGATCAGAAAACAATCAATTGAACCCCCGAAAGACTTGATATCAGCACAAAGTCATATGTCATTTAGATTTAAGAGAATGTCATCAACCGAAGCAGCAATGATCCAGAAAAAAAAAATGCATGAACGGGGAAGACGGAAGTAATGAGAGTCAAGAAATCATAATGATATTTTATAGCAAAGAAATTACAATAACCGCATGGAAAGCTTTTTACAAGCATACACCAATAAATGATGATATTATAGTTATGCAACGACCGAACGGAAAGAAAGATTTCATTTGGCAGGCTGTATTGTAATTTGTGGAGGCAGCATTCATATAACCAACAATGTCATGCTATGAAAGAATCAGCCAAATTAAAAACCAATTTTTTTCATAATTAATTACCTCAAAAGTGACTCATTACTCGTCACCAAATTAAAGCTTCCAGTCATTCATTAAGCCATATGACTATGCCAAGTCGCATGCACATAAGGTAAACAAATTAAAAATCAGAACCACACTCATCCACTTATTTTTTTGTGGTACAAACAAGTAATTAACTGTCGATCTGAAGATCCAGCGGCTCAAACACCATCTTACCCTTTCAGGAACTCGGGTACGGGGAGGGGATCCTAACACCAAATGATATCGAATGTGATCAATTGCTACATTTTATTTTTATTTTTTTTAAGGATCTACAATTGAATGTTTGAATTTGGAAAATAAACATGAAAGGTCAAAACTTTAAAATGGCTAACCAACCAAACCTAACCACAATTTCCATAAATACATCATCTAAGCTCCAAGGA
This sequence comes from Plectranthus barbatus, assembly GCA_026898455.1. Lineage (NCBI taxonomy): Eukaryota > Viridiplantae > Streptophyta > Magnoliopsida > Lamiales > Lamiaceae > Plectranthus > Plectranthus barbatus. Next base: position 145,999 of record JAPKLW010000308.1, read on the forward strand.
CAATTTCTCCCACAAAAAGATTCAATCTTTCCAACTAATTGGAGTTGAGCAGGCTACTTACAGAGTAGGGCGAAGGGAAGGATGAGGGGGCGGCACAGGTGGCTGTTGCATAGTCATGAACATCATCTGCGGCGGCTTCACTAAATGCGGCAGCAAAGGCTGAGGTGGCTGCTCTAGTTTCACTGGCTGCCGCTGCTCCATCGTCGACGCGCCGCCACCAGTAAAATCCAGCTGCCTCACCAGCTTCCTCGTTGGGAAATCAACACCGGCTGTTGACGACTCAGGTTGCGGCGGCGGCAGATTTTTTGGAGGGAAATCATGTCCCTCATTTTGCTCCATTGGAAAACAATTCAAAAACAAAAATCCCGCAACAAAGATTTCACCTACCAAAACCTTCACAACATAAGAAGAAGCAAAAAATATACTACACTCCGATTTCAATCATTTTTCCACTCTAACTCCCCAAAATCCTACAAATTACAAATCCCGACATTGAAAAGGAACCAGCAATCCGAAATCGACAACTGCCATAGTTTTAACAAGCTAATTATTAAAACACCATAAAACTAAAAGGACAAAACAAATCTCCGCCTCAATTAATAGAAAGCTCGATCCCCACAGGCGCACATACATACAAATGTGTGTACTTTTCCTCCAATGTACAGGTACAAACACCACACGCAGAGATAGAGAGGAAGAATTCTTCGAAATGGGTCTCTGGTTATGAGTCCCTTCCTCCCTCTCTGGCTTAGCTTTTGAAATTCAATTTGGCGAGGTCGGATGAGCGTCGATATCCCATCCAACGGCCATCACTCGTAGTTCAAGATCAACGGCCTGTATTCATAGAAGCCACTCACGTCGGCTCTCCTCCGTTGATCTCAAAAGCCCGTCCTTTTCCGTTTATTGGGCATATTGGCATGTACCCGCCACCTCATCCTACTTACTACGTGTCGCGACATGAGTGGACGAGTACAAAAAGTTTGCTGTGAGTTCCGCAGCAGTGGAGCACTTATTTCTCGATGAGATTCTGTTTCCGGAAAAAAAATAGAAAATCATAATAATAATATGGCGCTAAAGAGTTTGCGACGTCGTTGACTTGGCAAGCTAAGCGTTTTAGTGAATCGATGAACGGCCCGGATTCATTAGGAATCACATCGACGGATGAGATTTCTTTCTTAGGAGATTATATTATTAATGTTATTAGAATACTTTGAATTTGATACTCATTATTATCATTTTTAATTAATTGTTTTTTTTTAAGAGTGTCATTTTTGAGTGGGTAAGGTTTAAAACAATACCCGATTGTGTCGGAATACATCTCTATAATTTACAAATCTGTTGTACAATGATTTAAGGCACGATTGCTACTGTGTTGTGGCTTTGTCGTTTTGCGCTGCGCATGCTGCTTTCTCAATCCTTTGAAACTAAAATTACCGAAGATATTTCAATAGTAAATTTCCAGCTTATTTACTCCACTTTACTTTTCTAATTCGAAGGGCCAAGATAAATCTCTCATTCATGGAGGCGCAGCCAAAATATAAATACAAGAACTGCATTTGACTCATGTTTCCAACTCCAGGGTCATTCATCCTTGCTCGATTAAGACAACCGAACGGAGAAACCATTTTCTGTGGAATTGACGAGTGAGCGGCCAAACTCATCAAAATCTGAATCTGATTCAAGACCTTCGTAGTCATTCCATTCCACCGACGAATCGTCGTATCCGCTCCCATGCTTAGAGGGGACCCTTAACTCAGATATAGGAACTGGGAGAGGCTCTTCGTTCAAATACTTGTCATGAAGCAGTTCCATTGCAGTAGCACGGCTAGCAGGGTCGAAACTCAATAGCTTTCTGACAAGAAGAACCTCGTCCGAAGTTCGATTGCCTAGGCATGCTTCGATGCCGATGGGCTTTTCTACTTTGCCGAATGAGATTATGTTGTAGTCCGGGAGATGCACACAACCAGGCCAAACATCCTCAGTCATGTTGCCCATGATGCTGAAAATCTTGCCCAGCTGATCAATGTCTGAAGAGCCTGGGAATATGGGTTCCAGGCTCAGAAGCTCCGCAAATATACATCCGAGTGACCACAAATCGATCTCTAGCCCGTAGCTTGTGGAACCATAGAGCAGCTCGGGGGCTCTGAACCACCGAGTTCCAACACACGAGGTAAGGGGACCATTCCCATCAACCTGACCCTCCTCAGCTTCGTAAGAATAAGAATGTTGGAATGGATCCTCAAGATCACTCGTCGTGCATGTAGCAAGACAAGAAGTAGCTCCGTCATGAGTAACACTTTCTTCATCGACATCATGCGGGAAGCCACAAATTCTGAGGCCTTCTGGCTCCGAAGCCCTTTTTTCACTGCTCTGTTCTGGACGCTCTTGACTGGACTGAGCTTCTAATCTGGGAACAGTTTCGGTTGGTTGAGGAAAAGCTGCTTGATTCGAAGGCTGCTCGTCAAACTGATTATAAGCACCCTCATTCACAAATCCAGGTGCAAGAAGTATCCTAGCCTAAACAGGGAAACAAATGACATTTCAGTGCCGGTGTAAACATTGATGTGCCGTGTAATAACTGATCAATCACGAAGAAAGCAACTTTAAATCATAAGTAAGCCAGGCAGCAGTTGGGCAAACTTCTTGAAAACATTTTCCACCCATTTAAGAGATTACATACTGAATCTTGGCAATGCAAAACTTATATTCGATTCTTACAACTCCAAACATCAGGAATCTTGCTCACCGATGATAAGTAACCCTAACAATCAACATCTAAAGATTACTAACGGTTCTCATCCATTAACTTTTATATTTTCAATTACTTCATTCTTCACCTCTGATTTTTATAGATGACGCGCATAACATTTTCTAACTATTTCAACAGCTGCATATTCCTATAGGCTCTATGAATGTTTATCCTGGCAGTACTAGATCATGGGTAACAAATCTCTATGCCCCATCTCTGTGGAGCAACATGAGTTTTATGCCAAAAATCTCCTTTTCCTCGCAAAATACCATATCTGACATTATCATCTTTCTCTATGCAATGATATTCTGTATGCATAGGCATGACGAAATTTGCCAGGCTAATGAAAATCAAGAATGACTGCAAAATTGTAAACCATAACCATGATGCACCGCATTCACATGCTTTAGTTGCAATCATTTCGTGCAGAAGGCAAAAAATGAGACATTGGCAAGACTGAACAGCTGAAATGATTCGCAAGATTAGAGATAGTTATCATGAGTCGCCGGAAAACCTATATGGATCTCAAGAACCCATCTTCTTTAAGCAAATAACACTGAAATAATATTTATGTTTTCCAGTACTAAGTTTCCCCCGCATGTCAAAAAATGATATAAAACGGTGAGTTCATCATTATACGTTAGCAGATTTAACAAGTAATAATCTTGAGAATCTGAGTTTTCGAGACAATGTCGCCCTGCTAAGTGGGTGATGTAAACCTAAATTTATCAGAAACTGCACAGGAGTTTTTATGGCAACAGAAAGGGTGATGTAAAATCTAAAACTCTTCATCAAAACTTTATCTTTAACTACTAACATCAACAAAATCCAGATTATCACATCCGATCAAGAATTCAAAGAGACAACAACAAAAAATTGTCACTCCAAATAACCTACAATTTATACCAATTCATCGATACCTGTCCAAAATCAGCGACTTTGAGAATGCCGTCGGCGGAAATCAACAAATTCGAGGGCTTCAAATCCCTATGAACAATCGAATTGCGGTGGCAGGCATCGACCCCGCGCAAAATTTGCACCATCCAGCGCTTCACCTCGCCGGGGGTGATTCCGCCGTCCCACTCTTTCTTGGCTGCCTTGACGACGGCGGAGAGGTCAGTAGGAAGGTACTCGAGAACCAAAACGGCGTCTTCGTCCTCGTTCCAGAAGTACTCGTGGAGGAAGACGACGTTAGGGCAGTTCTGGAGGGTTTGGAGGGCCTCAATCTCGCGGAAGGCGGACTGATAGTCGTGGACCTCCTTCAGGGCCACGATGGCGGAGTCGGAGCGACGGCGGGCCCTGTACACGTCAGAGTATGCACCGGATCCCACACGCTCCAAGATTTCGTATTTGGCCGTGATCTCGCGGCGCGTGTGGATGCTCCAGCTCTTTGACGGCGGTTGCTCCATTGTACGGTGGGAAAGAAGGCCTCGGTTTCAGCCGTGTTTGTAGTGTTAAGAGAAAAGTAGAAGATGACTGCTGCGTCACGTGAGTTGTATCTTCGGCACGTGCTTCTCTTCTTTGGGATTTTTATTTGGGAAAACTATGAATTTTATCCAAAATAATTGAGTTTTTGGGAATTTTATCTCAAATTTTTTAGGTTAGGGAATTTTATCCCAAGTTTTCTAGGTTCGAGAATTTTATCCCAACTTTTAATTTTGTTTGGAATTTCATCCAAAATACTAACTTTGTTACATATTTGCTGAATCACTATTTTTTTTTACATGTACACGTCCATGTAGATATTTTTTTTATCCAAAGAAAAACAAAAGCACGTAAGCAATTTAAATCCAAAATTCCAAAATTCTCAAATACTTCCTTGTTAAATCCCGTCTCCTCCTCCCCTCATTCCTCAACGGTGAAATTTTTGAAATAATGCGATGATGAAGCATGAGTCGAGCACCCGCATCTCCACGAACTTAGCTGTAGTGAAGCTTATGTGATCTGTGTAACAACTGCGCGCTGCTTCACCGATTTCTGCAGCGGTTGAGACGTTTCTCTCAACGCTTTCATTCCTGCGCGCAAGAAGTAATTTTAGATCCCTTTATTTGTTCTGTGCTAGAGGTTTGACCTCATCGATGAGCCTAACCAGTATAAAAAAAATGATCAAAAATCCCACCGTTGTGGAATGAGGGGAAGAGGAGACGAGATTTAAGAATGAAGTATTTGAGAATTTAGGGATTTTGGATTTAAATTGCTTATGTGCTTTTGTTTTTCTTTGGATAAAAAATATCTACAAGTACATGTACACGTAAAAAAATAGTGATTCAGCAAATATGTAACAGAGTTAGTATTTGGGATGAAATTCCAAACAAAATTAAAAGTTGGGATAAAATTCTCTAACCAAGAAAACTTAGGATAAAATTTCCAGAAACTCAATTATTTGGGATAAAATTTCCTATCCTAGAAAACTTGGGATAAAATTCCCAGAAACTCAATTATTTGGGATAAATTTATAGTTTTCCCTTTTTATTTCCGGTTAATTCTAGAACCTAATCAATCAAACATAATTGGTTTAATCCGATTTAAGTTTTTTTTTTTTTTTTAAATCCATTTTATGTTAAAGATTATGGTTTTTATTAGTTCATGGTTTACACTATATACACAACTCAAATACAGTTTACGTTGATTTCAATTATAAATTTAAAAATTTTCGGCTGAATTTCATATACATAAAAATAATATCATCAATTCACATGAACAGTTAATTGGACTTCCTCTTTGATTTAATTAGTTTTCATGTGATATTATGATTCCAGTTAAGTTGACTAGTAATAATAAGATCAAATATAATGGCAATATCAACTTAAAGATTTTCATTATTACATTTTCATCCGTATATTAATTATTATGATTTGAATATACTGTAATACCCCGTATTAATTTTCCCTCTTGTCTAATTATATTGGATG